>JAVSBS010006107.1:0-26106 GCA_033124195.1 Coracias cyanogaster
CCCTGAGGGCACTGGTAATCCTGACTATCCCTGTCCTAGGACCTCCCCATTTCCAGGGACCAGGACATCATGTCAGCACTATAAAAATAATAGAAGTGATGTGGTTATTTTGAAAAAGACGTATAGGAATGGCTGAAAATACATTTGCAATTGTCCTGGGGGAGAAAATAAATTAAGGTGGAAGCCTTAGGGCACTGAATAGGTTTTTGCCCTAATATGTAAACTATTACATGAGCTATGTTTGTAAGACAAATCATTTTTCTTTTGGCAGTAATTTGTCTCTTAACAGTATCAATATTTTATAACCATAAGCCATTACATTATTAATTTCAGTGGCCTGCAGTAAGCAGTTTAGATGGTTGGGTACCCAGCAGTAAAATTTTGTCACTACTCAAGTATTCCAGTGATTTCAAGTTGCATTTTCCAACCACAATTCTTTTGATCGAGGTATACAAAAATAAGGTAAAAAACCAACAAAATCTGAAAATAGCAGTCTTTTAAAGGTAATAATGTCATATAAACCATAGATGCAATGCTGAAGTTTCTTAAAATGCAAGTAATTCTCCTGTGTGAATCTGTTTGAATACTTGCTGCCATCAGTGAAAAATTATCATTTGCTGTAATATGGAACATCAGGTAGACGTGCTCTCAAAAAGGGATCAAGTGTATTTGTACCTGTCTACACAATGGTTTTCTAAAGGCTAAAAGAGCCTTCATTAAAGATCAAATAATTTGTTTACAGATTCAATAGCAGTTGTTGCCAGATATGCAAAACCACAAATAATCTTCAGGTATTTGTTGAATTTTTTTTTTATTTCTCTATTTTTCAGATGAGGTGCCTGTATTCTTTCTGTAAAAGTGTATTTGGAGTATCAGAATATGCTGTGGTTTATAATAATAGTTTTTTCCAAAAATCATATAAATGTGAAAGCTTCCAGTGTCCTAAAGCAATTATTCCTGGGATTATTAGGTTTGGGGGTTTTCTTGAGGGAAGTGGAGTTTTGGAGTTCCTTTTGGTTTGAAAAAGGCTTAGATGGGTTTTTAACACGCACAGTGGTTATTTTTACTTTTTGCAAAACTCTCTTCTATACAAAGTTCAGAAACTGAAGGCTATGTTGGCAGTCTTCAATTGACTGTATTGACATCTTTCTTCAGGCAACTCAGGTTTCCACATCATCTACACATAGCTTTAAATTGATGCAAGCCATCTGTCTCTCCAGGTCAAGAAACCCAGTCACAGGACTTAATAGTTCACACTGATTTCTGCTCCAAAGGATAGCATGGATGCACTTAGTTGGAGTCACTCAGTCTGAGAACTTGAGCCTGATCATGAAAGCAGTTCCCAGGCTGTAACCATGTTTACCCACTTAGAAACAGTAAAGCTTAGAGCAAATAGGATGAGTAGCTTCACCTAGTTTCTCCTTCCTTCTTCTATTGTAATTCATTTTGAAATCAGTGGGTATAAAGGAAAAAATGCTATTTAGTTTTGCTAATTCTCATTGGCATCTTATCATTACAGTCAGTGGACAGACAGGGGTTAGGGATGTAAAGGATCATTTGTATTCACATTGAAGTTTACTGCCTGGAAAATGTATAGTAAATGTGCGAGGTCAAACTGTAGCTGAATCTAAGTCTGAGGGAAGTCTTGTGGTGAACAATAAATATGAAGATATATCCAGAAATAAAAAATTGGTTATGTCTTATGTACACATTCTTGTCCTCTGTATCTACATCAAAGACTTATCAAGGTTGCTTCTATCTCTGTTCATTTAATGAATTGCATTAAGTAGCTATTAGCCATACATTTAGGCCTTTTCATGTCTAATAACATCTTCTTTTGACTCAAACTATATAAAACAAAACAAAAAAAGGCACACAGTCAGAATGGAGAATGTGTGACTGTCAAAATGCAAATATTGTATTAGAAGTCCTGCATATTTGCCATCATTTGGTTTCTTTCCAGCAGAATACTCTTCTGATTAGTGCCAGAAAATGAAATTGGAAACATTTCATTAATTTTATAAAAAAGGAGAGGTCTGAGTGGCATCACAGTTCTTTTGTATTTTTTCCCCTGTTCATTTCTGCAGCTATAATTACAGATTCTTTGTGAAATGTTCATGTCAATTCTTATTAATCTTTAATTTCTAATCACAGGCATAAGTAGGTTTAAACTTCATTGCAAACCTTTTGAGAGATCAGTGAGTTTTGAGGAAGAAATGACATGTTGTTCATCTTCAGAGTTTTCTGGAGATTATCACTAATTTTTCCAAAGAAAAAGAAGTTAGTAAAAAGAAGCGGAAAAAGAAAAAACAAAGAGGAAAGGGCCAATAACCTTCCTGGGCAAAAAATTAGATTCCAGGTTTTTTTAAAATAATTATAGCTAGATTTAATGGTGGGTATCACAGTTCCTGAATGCACTGCTTCAGTGAAAAGGAAAATAAATAAGCCTAATACACCTAGGAACATGCAGGCAAGATTAGCTGAGAATTCAGAAACTCTTCCAAGATTCAGAAACCTATGGAAAGATCTGGCAGAACTGCAGTGTAGATATTTGAGCAGCAAGGTACAAATTGCTTGGAAAGAAAATAAAAGAATGGTATTTTTAGGTTCTTGCTTTATCTGAAGTCAGTTGGTGGCAGTGAAACTAGCAAAAAGGTATAAAACAGAATTTAACTTTTAAAAATGAGTGCAAATCATATGTTCTTTAATACACTAACTTTTTCACTATTGTTGGGTTGCAGTCATTTCTGGCAGTAGTTCAGTAGCTACTCCTTATGTATATAAAAATGTACTTTAGTCTTGACTCAGATTTGCCAATACTGCAATTTTTTTTTCTATCACCTTTTATATTCACTATGCAATCATGTTTACCAGCATGTCAAATTTTACTTGCAAAACTGGGGTACTGCAGAATGAGTTGAGTCAACCTCAGCTTCACATAGTGTAGCTGTGATCAAATATCTGTTTTCTCTGAGTTATTTTTTTCTTTTTTAATTAGAAAATTAGGGTCTGACTCCAAGTAATTTACAATTCCAGTGATTTAACTAGCTTTTATATGAGTTCTAATAACATATTTCAGATGTGACCTCTTAAACACAGACAACACAAAATACTATGAACCAAAAAGACTATTTGGAAGTGAGTCTTAGAGGAGTCTAAAATGAGATGCCTCCCCTGAAACAAATGGATTTCATCTTCTTAGGTCTCTGGAGGACACCATGTTGCACATCTCTACATATCTGTATACATGAAACTGGGAAGGGAGAATCTCTTTCCATGATCATCTGGCTCCATATCATTCCACTTACTAATCTGTGGCTTAAACAACAGCTTAACCTTTTGAAAGTGTCCATATCATTTAAGAATGGAATATTATTTTTTGCTTTGACTTCTAAATGCATTGTTAAGAATACATTTCAATATTTGAATATAAAAAAAACTACTATATTTATTACAAAGGCTTACCCAGAGTTTATATTGTCTTTAAAAATGCAGAATTATGTGATATATTTTAGAAGAATATGCTCCCTTTAAGAAATATTTCTACTACTTCTAGTTTCAGATTAGTTCAAATAGGGATTTCAACACTTCAGTTATGATTTTTCAGTCAGACTATGCAGAAAAAGAGACCAACTTCCCTTGAAGTCTGACAAATGAATGCCAAACTTGAGCTGTTTAGGTCTGTGTCTAAAAGGCACAAAAAAGACCAAGAAAAAAGTGTGTGTGGGAAATTCATTAACAGTAATGTTGACGGCTGTTAGAAAAAAGACATATATTAAATACATTATGACTTGCATTTCAAAGGTGTTGAATATATGCTGCTGTCCTTTACTTTAGACTATCTGACTTGAATTTAGATAAAAATCACAAGGAGCAGGAAAATATTTAACAACTACTTTAGATCTTGATTCAAGAACTCTGCACAGGTAACAAAAATTTTGGAAAAAAATCCATTTCTGTTTACGTAGTTGTCTATACTTAACCTGTATCTGGGGCTAAACTAGAGCAGTTACTCTATCACCCAATGACCCCTTCAGAGCAGAGAAGGGGAATTGCGAGAAGGAGACAAGAAACGTGTTGAAACAATAAACAGATTTAATGAAACAAACAGCCAAACTAATACCAATGCCAATGAAAAGTATAAGAAGTTAGCCTAGTAAGGATATGGTGGTCACAATAAATGGGAAGGGAGTCATCAGGAGAAGAAATTTGATGACAGAAAACTTCCCCTCTTATAATTACTGTGACATTTATGGTCTGGGACACACCTGCAGCAAACTCAACTCAGTTGCCCTGGCTGACTCCAAACTGCTAACGGTCTGCAGTCCATGGCTGACCTATGATTCTGCCCCAGTGAAACCAGGACAACAGTGCACTGTTCCCAATTACTGACCTACATACCAAAAAGGTATCTTGCATTTGTCTCAGTGCTCATCAGTAGTTTTAAAAAAAAAAGTGGAATATATTATAGATTAACAGTGAAAGATTAGAGAACAAAACTGAAAATATAACTGTAGCATAAGCATTCAAACATCCTCAGTGCAGTGGAAATATGGTTGCCCCAAATTAAAAAAAGGAGTAGAATTACAAAAGGTGAAAGAGAACCAAGATAATCAAGTGATGGGATTGATTTAACCTTTCCATCAGAGGAGAGGTTAACTAACCTATCATCTTTAGTCTGAAAAACAAACAGCTGAGGGGAATACGAAACAGGTTGTAATATAGGAAAGAGCATGGAGAAGATTAAGAAGGGGAACAATTCAAGAAATAAAGGGCAAGAGATGGACTTCTTAGTACATTTAAAGTAAACCAAATTAGGTAGTTAAACTAGGAAACTCTTTGATAAAATCTGGATTCAGTAAAAGAATGGTATTACAAAGTAGTAGATAAAAAATATAGAGTCATTTCAGCTGGAAGAGGCCTTCAAAGTCATCATTTGTTAACTCAGAACTGCCAAGTCTACCACTAAACTATGTCCCTCAGTACCACATCTACATATCTTTTAAATACCATGTTTCGAAGTGCCACATCTACATGTCTTTTACTCCAACACTTCCCTGGGCAGCCTGTTCCGGTGCTTTACAACCCTCTTGTCGAAGAAAATCTTCCTAATGTCCAATCTAAACCTCCTCTGGTGCAACTTGACACCGTTTCCTCTTGTTCTGTCTCTTGTTACTTGGGAAAAGAGACCAACACCCACCTCGTTAACCTCCTTTCAGGTAGCTGTAGAGAACGATAAAGTCTCCTCTCAGCCTCCTTTACTCTAGACTAAACAACTGCAAGTCCCTCAGCCAGTCCTCATAAGTCTTATTATCAAGACCCTCCACCAGCTTCATTGCTCTTCTCTGGACCCGCTCCAGCAACTGGCCTTAACTCCATTCACTGCAACTCTTTGGGACCAGCCATCCAGCCAGTTTTTCACCGAGCAAAGGGTACACCCGTCCAAGCCATGAGCAGCCAGTTTCTCCAGGTGGATAGTGTGGGAAACAGTGTCAAAAGCTTTACTAAAGTCCAGGTAAAAAATATCAACAGCCTTTTCCTCATCCACTAAGCAAGTCATCTTGCTATAGCAGGAGATGTATTCCCCAGGGTTCAGTATTGGGGCCACTTGTGTTTAATATCTTTATCAACTCCTTTATCTCCTTTATCAAGGAGATCAGGTTAGTCTCAAGCAGGGCCTGCCCTTCATAAATACCTGCTGACTGGGCCTGAACCCTTGGTTGTCATGTATGTGTCTCATGATGGTACTCAGGTTGATCTGTACTGTAATACAGAAATGATGTCTCCTCAGAAATTCTCTGAAATGCTGATTTATGGAAGCTGAGGAGGTAAACTGTGCATCCTTTGTTCTCATGGTCTTTCTTTGCAATTGGCCACTGTCAGGTATAAGATAATTGTCTAGCCTTTGATCTGATCAATGTGGTTCTTTTCATGTTCTTATAAAGTATATTTTTCTACAAAATAGTTTTTTTTTTTTAAAAAAAGGTAAACATGTTTCAGACAATAGACAGGAAATGGAGCATTTCTCTCATCTACCGCAAAAAAGAAAGCTAAATCCAAAAAAGATACACCAGCTGATGCATAAGAGAAAGAATGCAGGAAAAAGTATTCAGTAAACTGTACAGACATCTTCAGAAACCAGCCACCTAAAGGGCAAGAAGAAGGCAAGAAAATCAATAAAACAGTCAGCTACTAAAATCTGACTAAAAAGCATACCAAGCAAATCTGTGGGGCTTGGCCAAATATCACACAATTTCTATCTTAACTAGCAGCGAGACAGAATAGATAAATGCAAATTAAATTATAGTATGTATCCAAAGGCTGATGTGTTTGTTTAATGATCTAAAAGAAATACAGTTTAGGACATCTTGTGTCTTAGTGTAGTGAAGATTAAGCACAGAGATAATTCTTTCTTGAAAAGAACATGAGCAGAGCAACATGCCAATATACTGAACTTGAAGTGTTTACCACTTAATGGTGACAATTCGTACTCTACTTCAACGACTGTACTGTAGTGGGAAATACTCAAAAAATATAGTTGAGTGCAAAAGTAACTTTATGCCACTTTCATGTCCTTTTATGTCTTCTTGATATAGGGAGTTAAGTGAGCTGTTTGGGAACAGTTAAACAAGGTCTTCAAGTAAACTATTTATGTTTATTTAGAAAGATCTTTCTATATCCAAACTAGATTAGGTTCAAACAGGGAGCTGTTTCCTTCTCACAGTTCCAAAACCCTTTTCACTTAGCACTTAGCCCAAATGCTCACTTTCTGTCAGATTTAAGGTGACACTGTCAATACTCTTCTGCCATCATCCTTATGTTTTAGATTTCATTCTTCTTGTTTCTTGGTGTTTTGCTAACTATACAGTTGCATCACTCCCTGTTTTTGTTAGATCAATTTCTATGAAATTTCATTCCACTTCCTGATTTCACTTCTGCCCAAACTATTGCCACACGCTCCTTTTTTTTCTAGTGCTGCCCTATTGTATCAGCTGTCTTCTTATAGATAGGACTTCAGCTGAAGTGCAGTTTGTCAGAATTACTACTTCTAGATCTTTCTCCTCTTTTTAGCACCCCTTACTGATCATTCCTTCCTCAGAGAAATTGAGCTGGTTAATACATATACCTGTCCCAAATTTTCTTTCCATGGGTAACAGAAAGTACATGACCTGATCTTCCTAGCACTTCCTCCATTTACCTGCAACAAAATGTAAAAATCAGACTCCTGCTCCCAAACAACTGGAAAAAAAAGAGGTGTAAATTCTTGGTTTGCAGTACATCTACACTTCCCAGACTGCTGTTTGTAGGACCAACTCAGTGTACCAAATGCTATTTTTCTCAGAACCGAATTTAACTTAGAAAGTTGTAACTGGATAAATGTTATGAGAAATAAATGGATAAATGCCATGAGAAAAAAAGCAAAAGCTCTGCTGTTACACTGAAAGGTAATGATCCATCCCTGAAAAAAATACACCCATGAAAAATAAAATCAGCTGATAAATATTATGTAGAACGAAGTGAAGAGTTGATATTTTAATTTGTGATGTGAAAAATTATCTGAAAAAATGCGCATAATGTCTGTGTAATTGGCTATTACTCTTTTCTACCATACTTACCTATTTCTATACACCATTCCTTATGAGAAAATAATTATATTTTCACATGTGTTCATAGTGTATGAATTTAATATCTGTGATATTAATTTGGGTCTTTGGCTGCAAAGTTAATATTAAAATACTAAACAATAAAGTAGCCTGTGGAAATCCTCAGGAAGAATGTGTACAGTATGGACAAAGAAAGAATAATAGTAAAACCAGTAATTATAAGATTTTCTAGTTATTATTAATATATTATTCTAAATGTTGCAATAAGATAGTTATGCTTTAAGACATTAATTAGGCATGTTTATAATTAAATAGAATTCAATTAATGAGTCTTGGAATATTAACAAGCAAAAAATGTGTTTTTTCTAGATCCTATAGATAACATATCCTGTTGATATTCTGTCTGTTGTCAGTGATGAAACTTAACACCAGATAGAAGCCTTGATCCTGGTCAAAAGACACATGCTAAAGTGAAAAGTCCTTCCAACCAGTCATAAGATAGTTTTGCTAACCTTGTCTTCGTGGACAGCCACTCTCTGCATATCTTAAGTGAATCACTTTACTCAATGTTTCTGTTTATATTTTAAGGATCAGATATTTCCATTCACTCTAGCAACGAGGATAAAAGGCTGAAATACAGAAGTGGTTTGTAAACTACTTTCAAAAGTACTGTCAGAACTTGACACAAATAGCTTTTAAACTGAAAACAGTAAGCAAATGAGTTACTGATCTCAAGTGTCTCCGTGTATAAGCTGACAGCTTCTGTCTGCCCCTTGCCTTTGCTTCCAAAATGCTTGCCTGATGTAGATGGCAAGAATCTCTCCAGTCATGATCTTTGGCTATTGCTTATGAAGCTGTCAGGCCCATTGCATTTCAGTGCCTTTCCTCTGTTCTCTGTACACTGTGCAAGTGTCAGCTTGTTATGGGGGGATCAGAGCAGAGGCAGCTGTGCAGCAGAATATGCCAGCTACATCAAGAGTAAGAGAGAAGTTCAGGAAGGAAACTCTGGAAGATCTTACAGTCCCGATTTCATCATGGGACTTTAGCAACCAGATCAAATGCTGTGAAGGCCAGCCAGCTACATGGTGGCTCTGAGAACACTCCTTTGGGCTACATTCAAATTTTGCAACAAGAGCTTACATGTTTTATTTTCTTCAAATAACTTCATTGCGAAAAAGTACCTACATCTGAACCATCTTACATTATCCATGAGACACAAAACTGAAGGCTACATGTATTTTGCAGGGAGAAACACATGAGCAAAGTAAGTTTTGCTGGGACTCCTCTTAGTCTCACTGTGTTGAAGACCATTGCTTCCTTTGCTGTGAGCTTCAAGTGTGAAATAGACTTTTGGTCAAAAATACCTTCCAACAGCTACTGTACCAAGGGGTATTTAAACAGACATGATCCTGATAATATGTCAGTTATTCCAAACAAAATTGTTAGCTTCCATAGTGCTATAGTTCTGATCAGCATACCCTAAGTAGGTGCTTGTCCAGTGGGACAATCAAAGAGAAACTTCTAGTCGGAGGTAGATACATTAGAATTCTAAATCACTGTACATCAGCTTGAAAAATCACCTTCTGAGGCATAACTGGTATGAAAGCTGTAACATATGCCCTGCAAATTTTATTATGATCCATTGTGTTCTATGCAAATGTGGATGCAGGATTGTTTTTGTTCTTGTGAATGAGGTAAACGATCCTTAGCACAAATCAAAATTGTTTTATTAGCTCTGACTATAATTAACACAAGCAAAAAATGCTGTCAGTCCAGGAGAGATTAACTTCCTCACACAGAGTATCTGACATATTTGGAATGGAATTAATCTCATTTGCTCTTATAGTTTTTATTTGCTTCTGCTGTCATTTCATAGTTTAGGAAGCCTGCATTTTCAACATTGAGGTGTTCTGCAGATTAGTTTTATAGGTATATGGAACAACAGTTTCTCTTTTGTCTTGCAGTTGTACACTTGGCTTTACATGGCAGTTATATTTACATATAAAAGCATTCTGCAAAGATTTAATCCAATATTAATGTAAATTTGTTGTGCAGTTCAGTACTTTGTAGAAACACTGTTCTTATTCATGCAAATCCATTATATACATTAAATACTCCACTTGTGCAAATTTCTTTAAAAGAGCCACCGGATGAGGCTTATAATGAATGTCCTGGAAATGCAGCAGAGATGCAAAGGCACATTATGAGTGAATAAATCTGAAAATGCATTCTTGCTTAAATTGGCATTTAAAATGTCATTTCAATCATCTTATATATAATTTCAAAAGTCTTCTCCCTCTTGAATTCACGATTTACAAGTGCCCTGTCAATCATGACGCATATCGCAGGGTGGGAGACTTCACCAGTGTCAGGCTCTTCTAATTTCCTCTAAGCCATGTTCTTCACCCCCACAGGGAGCACAAGTTTTCATAAATGCCAATGTGTGTATGTATTCAATACTGCAAGGACATTTCTCCTATTGATTTCCTTCTGTGTGTGACTGTGAGCAAGAGAGGCGGGGGCGGTGGGGCAGTTCTTCAGCTGTTCATATGCTACCTAAGATTCCCAGTTCCAGAATTAAATTACAGAGAGAGATCCATAATATATGTTCAGTTGCTACAATGGCTCCCTTAGGGCTCTTGTTACTAATGGCATAGGCTCATTTGTGAAGATTTTCATGCAGCTTGTTTGAAAGGGCCTCAGCAATCCACCACTTTTGAACAAATTACAGGCCAACAATATGCTCACCAAAGGGGTTGCTTGGCATGGAACTGGTTATTCAGCCCTATTTGGCTAGGAGAGAGTACATCATGAGAGGAGAGGAGAGTAGGAAGAGGGGAAAAGCAGTGATCTGTGAACAACAGGCTGGGGGGGGCAGAGTAAGTAATAACATAAACTATGAAAATAAAGCCTTAGAAATTAACAGCAGGCTTTCTTCTTGAACAAACCTCTTTATGTTAAGTGTATGTGGCTTTGAAACACTTCTGGAGGAAAGACATTTGTAAAATATTATTTCATTTGTATCAGAAAGGAGTATTCCCTTCCAACAAGGTCTTCATTCTGTCCGTGTAGTTTGTGGGTTTTAAGTCACATTGTATTGCTCCCCCAGGCAACTGACACAAGATTAGAGAGGATGCATTGGGTGTTTCTTTGCAAATGCCTCTCCAAAAGGCAATAAAGCTCCACCAGTATGTTGAATCACAGAAAGAGTATACATGTTCCAACATTTTATCAATGATCTTAATTCTTCCTTCCCAGCAAGATCCATCCTTCCGTGATCACTTCTTTATCTCAGGCTCTCTACTAGGACAATCATTAGGACCTGTACTGCCCAAATTCAGTAAGGATCTTGTGATATCTCGTTTTTCTTCTGTATACTGTTTAAGGAACATTTGGCTTCATGCAGATTCCCTGTTGTATCCTGTGATGTCAAAGGTTTAGAGACAGAGGAGTTAAACTATTTTTCTCCACCTACTGACTGAAGGCTATGATGGAAAGGCTGTCTTCTATGTCACAGGTCATCACGGGGAGAAGTAAGGGCAAAAGAAAGCTTTGGTCATCCCACCAGAAAAAGTGTCAGCTGACAGATTTCATCTTGGTGTTAAGACTCTCTCTTGGCTCCTAAACAAAAATTATACTCACATTTAGATATTAAATTTAATAACTTCTCTTTATATCTGCATTTACAGATTTATTTTTTAATAGATATTAACAGACAGGAAGATTAAAAGTTTATTTATTCATCAGGGTCAACAGTCACAAGTTAAAATCCTTTATTTCTCTTCTCACATTGTAATCCAGCAAGATCTCAGCATCCATAAAGGTGAACAGTGTGTGTGGACAGTCAGTTCTTCTTACTGGCAGATCAGAAGCTCTGTATGAGTACATTTACATTTTTTTAGCTGTAGGATTGCTGTATAAGCATGATGAATATTACATCAGGGTTGAAGTGTAGACTATCGGTACCTGTTTAGACCATGTACATTAATGGATATGAATATGGTCATTTTCTGAAAATTCAGGTAATCATTCCTTCTTTCACTCACATACAAAATTTAAACATGTTTAAAATCTTTTACTTGTATACCTAGACTTTGGACCTTGACCCAATAAAGTACTTAAGCATCTATTTGACCTGGGGGGCAGTCGCATTAGCGTAAAGAGTGCCTGTACAGTTATTTGCCTGCATAAAGCAGAACAGAGAAAAATGTAGGCCATCTCTGAAATTAAGCCCTTTATTTTAAAATAGGTTTTATTAAAGCAATTATCAGTGAAATTTGACTTACAGAACCACTCCAGGCAGCTACAAAAAAATGGATGCCAACATATGCTCTCTGTTAATGAAGATAGAGCAGTACTATACTTAGCTCTTTGGAGATAGTTTTGGGCAGTGCATTAAAACTGTAGGTTGCCTGTTAAAGGTGGCTTCTTTTAAAACTGTTTGGGACAGTTTAAACCAATTAATTTAATTAAATCTTCTATGATTTTCACTGATATTTAACATTTCAAGAACTTCTTAATAAAATTTTGGGGTGTAGAGAGAAATGGCAAATCCAAAAACTGCTCTCTGTTTAGCATTTGAGGTTGGAGTGTAGAAGGGTCAAGTTCAGTAATGTCTTTTCCTAATCAGCAAGGCAGTTCTCCATAGAGGGGAACAGAGACCTTTGACATCCACATTCCTGATTAACTCATGCAAAGAAGCTCTATCATTCAGATCTTTCATTCCCTCTTCTTAAACTGAAAACAGATGTTTAAACAAATTTGATTTTAATGTAGAACAACAAATACATTTAAACCTTCTGCAGTTACTGTAAAATTGAATCATCATCCTGCAGGCAACATTAAACTCTAGTAAGATTTTCATTCTGTAATGCAATAAACATAATTGTACTATATGAAGGACAAACGCATATTTAGGTAATCTGTATATGGGACTCTGTGGGCAGAAGCAAGTGACCTCTGTCTGCACTTTGTGCTGGCTAGAAGCCAGGTGGATGTGGTTAGCATAGTGTTGAGCCAGAACCTGAACTGATAAAGCTTCCTGATTGTAGAGGCTGGTACTTGGGCTTAGTTCCATCCTAATGATGCTTGCATAGCTTCTGGTTACAGCTACGTTAGTGTTTTAGTTCAGAGTACGAATGTACTTCTGAAATGAATGTCCTGATCATCTCTACTCATTGTGCTTTATATCACATCCATGAGCAGTCTCTAAGCACATGAATTGCATTTCTTTTTGGATGAAATTAAATAGGAAGGTCTGATCTCAGAGTACAGTGAAAGCAGTGCAACTGCTGATGAGCATTCAGTTTACAGAGGCAGATTAGAGGTAGCCTGAAGGAGAATCCCCTACAATGTATATAGCAAGGACATTGAGCCCTCAACCTGAGTCATTTGCTCTGCAAGTCTGCTTATGTTCAGCTTCTCTATTTGTTAGTGGAGACACAGGGTGGCTCAGTCCTCACAGTTAGGTGTACTTAGTCTGTTGTGGTCAGTGGAAAGGGAAGAAAATTAATGTAAATCATCGTTACATTATAATGAAGAAATATAAATCAATGATGCAAAGCAGTATATATTTAAAGTACCCTACCACTGTGGGCTTGGCCAGAGGAAGAAAATTTTAAATGCAACTTGATGTTCCATTTCTCCTATTTCTTTGCTGATTTTCTGCTATCTCTATTCTTTCTCAGATTGTCCCCAACCATTTGGATCACTGAGATGACTTTGTATTCCAGTGGAACAGACACAGAAAGCTGCTTCCAGTGACACAGTACTTCTCTGATCAAACCAGAGAACAAAATTATGTCCATTGTCTGATGTCAAACAGCAGTAAAAGAGTCATGGTGAACATCTCAATGTCCAAGTGGAGACCGGCAATGAGTGGTGTTCCACAGATATCAGTACTGGGACCAGTGCTATTTAACATCTTTGTTAGTGATATGGACATTGGAATTGAGTGCACCCTCAGCAAAAAAAAGCTATATCCTGGGCTGCATCAAAAGAAGCGTGGCCAGCAGGTCAAGGGAGATTATTCTCCCTCTCTACTCTGCACTTGTGAGACCTCACTTTGAGTACTGCATTCAGCTCTGGAGCCCTCAACACAAGAGGGATACAGATCTGTTGGAGCAGTTCCAGAGGAAGGCCACAAAGATGATCAGAGGGTTGTAACATCTCTTCTACAAGGACAAGCTGAGAGAGTTGGAGTTGTTCAGCCTGGAGAAGAGAAGACTCCAGGGAGACCTCATTGTGGCCTTCAGTATCTGAAGGTGGCCTACAAGAAAGCTGGAAGGGTCTTTTTACAAGGACTTGTAGTGATAGGACAAGGGGTAATGGCTTTAAACTGGAGCAGGGGAGATTTAGATTAGATGATGTTGTACTGATTCAGCCATCATCATTTTATGCTGCCATCAGTTGCCTGATCACACCGGACAACGCTAAACTCAGCAACATCCCCTCAGAAGTCTTCCTTCAGACAGTCCTGCCATAAGTTCCCATGGTCCCAGCTCCTCTGCTGCCCACTGTGGTGCCAGCATCGCCTGCTGGAGACAACAGACAGAGATGGCTCCCTCAGTGGCCCTTCACATGGAAGGACACCACTGAGAGAGCTCAGCAAGATACAGCCAGCCCCAACAGAAGCCACACCCAACCAGCTCCTGTTAAAATAGCCCTGGCTTCATCCACCACCCCAACTACGGCCACCTGGGTGAGGGTGGAGCCACAGAGACACAAGTGGGCCAGAGTCTGACTCTGGACCCTGGAGCCAATAAGAAAAACAAACTATTCTGCTAAGTTGTGACTCGTTCACAGGTCAGCTCCAACTTGGGGCCCACAACTCAGGCCCCAGTACTTCAGATGTAAGGAAGAAGTTTTTCACTCAAAGAGTGGTGAGTCACTGGAACAGGTTGCCCAGGGAGGTTGTAGATACCCCAACGCTAGATGTGTTCATGACTAGGTTGGATGGGGCTTTGAGCAACCTGGTCTAGTAGGAGGTGTCCCTGCCCGTGGCAGGAGGGTTGGAACTAGAGGATCTTTAAGGTCCTTTCCAACCCAAATTGTTCTATGATTCTATTATTGTAATAATGGTCCTCTTCATAATTATGAACTAATTATGAAGTAGAAAGTGTATATATATGGCTTTATCTTCCACACCTATGAAAGCATCCATCAAAAGGACAATTTAGGTGTCAAAAAAAGATGTTTATAGGTTGGTATTCATGACTTAAGTATATTTTGAAATAGCGACTGGATACAAGTTGCTTGCTAGGGAAAAATATAACTCACAGATCACAGAAAGAGTAATATAGTTCATCTGGTTCACTCTCCGGATTAATGCAGAACTAGGTTGCCCAGCTTTTGTCAGTCAAGTGTTGAATACAGTCGAGATCAGAGCTCTCTATGAAAGCTCTGTTTCAATTATTTTTTTTTAGTTTTATTAGTAATATCAAGTTTTGTTTTGTTTTGTTTTTTTCAAATTTTAGACTTCTTTTGAAAATAAAGATTGCTGTGATGAAGGTCAACCTTTATTTGTTTTTATTGTCTAGGATTTTCTACTGTCTTGTGCTTCTAACGCTTAGATAATGCATTATTAGTGAAATAATTTACAGAGATTCTAAAGCTACTAAGTATTGTAGAGAAAAACAGAAATTATGTAAAAATAACATTATGAAGATGTAAAATTAAAAAACCCAGACTTCAAAAATGTCAAAATTAAGGCCGCTGTACAACTTTGATTCAGATTCTTTATCTTTAAATATTTACTTAAAACTTCATGCATTGCTAGCAGCCATCCTGTAAGCCTTGTTTACTTCATGAACATTGTACCAGCCCAGCACTGGACCTTTATGAGATTAATTATTGTTTCTAGATTCATAACTCATAATTCAGCTAATGCTTCACAAGCAGTATAGATTCTACCTTCAGAAATCTTTTTCCTCTGTTTAAAAAGGGAAAGACTGTTTTACAAATGAGGAAAATAAGACACAGAAGATTTGGGGCTATTTTGTTTTATTTTGCTCTATTACTGTATTCCTCATTTTCTCTTCCTTTACTGAATCTAGCCCTTGCCCTGCTCTGTCTGCTTACCCTATGCCTTACCTCACAATTAGCAGTAAGCTTCCCACTTCTGTCTGCCTAGGCTGTAGAGTAAAGGTGCTTTGCAAAGACAGGAGAAAAGCAAAGGGATGGAGGGAAAAAAAAAAACCATTGATCTTTTTTGTCTTTGCTAAGGTGCCCAGTGTCTTTACTTGGTGCTGCAGTGGTTGCTCCTAGCTGGAGTGAACACTTACAGATGCAGTAGCATCTGGGGCTCTTGAGCCACAAGACTGAGTGAGTTCTGTTATCCTATATGGGATTATTGTTTTTTAGTGATACTGTTTTTAATTTGAGGGCTTTGGGGTTCATTTGGTTTTCATTTTGTTTTGTCATGTTTCTTCTTTAGAGGGCTTGAATATACTTAGGCAAATTTAAAGGAGAAAAAATAAGCTGGAAGGTTATTTTTTATCTAAAAAGCAAAGCACCAAACAAAAGCTAGCTTAAAAAGAGTTATCAGTCTAACAGCTGTACAGCCACAAGAAGCCATGAGAAAGGAGAATTAAAAATAGCTAGTTTTTAAAGAGAATTTCATTGCATTGCAAAACCACAAACATAATAAAATTTCCATTTTATCAAGTACAAATTGCATGAAAGTTTTTTCCTCTAGAGATTCGATGCAATCATTTGTTAACTGTTTTAAAACAGTTTAAAGCACCTCAAAATATGAACACTTTAATGGAAACAAAACCAAGTCCTGTTGCAAAATGGAACAAATCAACAGACTTGATTTTTATACTCTTATTATCCTTATTATACAGGTACAACCATTTTTGACAAGCCATTTTACTGAACTCACTAGATATCTTGCAGGGTAATGTAAATTTTGAGTGAGAACAGACAAATTTATCACCAGGTTTTTACTCTTTTTAAATACCCTAATGACATACCAGACATTCTTAAATCTTGTGAATAGTGACTATCTCAGAAATGACATGACTTATTTTTCATAAAGGAGTTATATGTTCTTTTTACTTAAGACATAATTGTCCATCAGTTATAAGTAGAAATTATATATCATATTCTACCATTGATTAAAAAATAATCTCTATACCTGTGTTGTGTAGCTTGGGAAATATTAAGAAATATCAGCAGATATTTCTTATATAGCAAGTGGAGGTCTTGATCTCATGTTTGAGTCAATTTCATGGAAATAATTTAAGCAACACATTCAAGAGCATATATAAATACCAATTGATGGGGTACTTCCCTTAAGTGATTGTATAATTATGTTATTTTGTATATTTGTAAAGAACAAAACTGAAATATTAACTTCCTTTTTCCCAACACCACCATAGCCTCAACAAGTTATCACCATCTGCTCAAAATCTGAGATTTTTTAAATTGTCTTAACTAAGATATGAGTCGAGATTCTGCCACCAAATTGATAAATTAGAACTCTTTTATTAAAGGGAATATATAGCAATTTAAAACCCCAAAACTTACTGCCATGGATGTGTATGTGCTGCCTGCATCCACAACCAAGTGACAAGGCAGATCAATTGCTCTAGCTGTCCTATGGGTCTTTTCCTTCCTGTCAAATTAGAAGCTTTTCTCTACATGAAGCTCTGAATATTCCATGAAAACTGTTGGGTTTTTTCACAATCTTTAAGCTTTAGCTATTAGTGGAATGCACTCTCAGTTCTCTGTATGTCTTAGGGTCCTGATTTCTTACTATATGGTGAACAGCATTGCTTCTAGAAAGTCAGCAAGGTTTTTCTGGGCATCCTCTTATAGTAACACCTTATTTGAATATATTCTTATAACACAGGTACCTTTGATTAGAAACATAGAGAAATTCCTCAGTCTTTGGAATGGTTCCTACTGAAGAGAATTATGCTACAGCTCAAGAGCAATTGATAGAAGGAGAAGCAGATGCAATGGAAGAAAAATGAACATGTGTCTGGCACTAAGAGAAGCAGGAGTTGGTTTTTCTCTCTGTCTGGTGTGTAGAAGAGGTAATGGCAATACATAGCCTTGCCAAGAATGTGTTGTTTACACAGTGTGTGTACACCCACCTGCTCCATCTGAAAATGAGCTTGTGAGCTCACTTGACTGAAAAAAACAAACAAAAAAGATTCATGTGGTTTTGTATTGTGCCTATTGAACTAACAAAAAACATTATAGAAAATTAACAAAATCCACATGAGGGAATATCAATGTCTTACAATTGATATTAGATTTTTTTTAATTGGTAGCTATGTCTCTTGCATTCCTTAGTTTGGATACGAACATATGTATCTGATACAACTATTACACAGATTACATTTATTTTCTTGGTTTCCCTTTCATGTGAAGGTTTTAAAATCAGCAATGACTGAACTAAGAAACATGAATTTGATGTATTCAGTGTTATGAGACATGAAGTAAAGAAACCCATTTATGCTACAGTGAGGTAGTGATGTCCAGAAAACTACTTAAGCAACTAATTAAAATAATCTGCTAAAGGTAGACAGGTTATACTGAAGACTATGTGAAAGTCAACACTTGGATTGTAGGGTAACTGAGTGAGAGAGTTTCATTTCAAGAAAACAGATGATTCAGATCGTACCTGCCTTGAGATGTAACCATAAGTTGTCTCTCTCTGATCACTAATATTCATCTCTTTCTTTCCTTAGAAAGTTTACATTTTTAAACAACAAGCTGATTTGAAAGGTAAAATGAAGCCTTAAAAAAGCGTTAAAAGAAATTTTGCAAATGTATAAATAGTGAAAACTGAGCAAATTTTTAGAAATAGTCATTTAGCTGATTGATTAGTTTTGGTTTATGTTAAAAATGTTAAAATGTTAAAAAATGTTTGCAGAAAATTACTGACAAGATCATATTTTAGGATGAGCTGTTGCATCTTTGGTAAATTTCCTCCTTGATTTAGATTATAGAATCATAGAATGGTTTAGGTTGGAAAAGACCTTAAAGATCTTCTAATTCTAACCCCTGTGCCATTGTCAGGGACAACTCCCACTAGACCAGGTTGGTCAAAGCCCTGTCCTACATGGTATTAAACACATCCAGTGATAGGACATCCAGAACTTTGCTGGTCAACCTGTTCATGTGTCTCAACACCCTCAGAGTGAAGAACTTCTTCCTAATTTCTAATCTAAATCTACCCTCTTCCAGTCTAAACCTATTACCCCTCATCCTATCACTACAAGCCCTTGTAAAAGTCCATCCACAGCTTTCTTGCAGGCTCCTTTCAGATACTGGAAGGCCACAATAAGGTCTCCTCAGTGCCTTCCCTTCTGCGATGTGCAGTAGATACTCCTACCTTCATTCCCAAATTGTTTCTTCTGTTGGAATAGGTGCCTGATTTCTTTGACAAATTACATGATGCAGCCTAATAACATCATTATTTACTAGCTGTGGTGCTTAAAATTGGTTGTAACATATTTATAGCCCATGACGTGAAAAAATTCTCTATGGTTAGAATAATATTTTCATGATTCATACTAAGTTAGCTTCAGTTTAAATACTGGGGCATTTGATTGCTTATATCTTCTTCAAATGGAAATGCTTGAAGTAAAAACTACTTGTTCAACTTCCCTTATCTTTCACTAAAAAAATCATTTCACTGAAATTTCATACTGAAATTTCAAAAGCTGTTGAAGGCAACTACTTCAAAAATGAAAGGAAAGCTTAACTGCATTGCTTATTATCAATATTATGCAATCCCATTGTGTGGTATTTTGCTTATTTTTGTTTTTCAAGTAGTTTAGCAGGCTTATTCCTTTAGGTAAATTTCAGCAATATGTAATTTATAGTATTATCAGTTACCTGAGTAGACCTCATAGTATTTTAATTTATGACGAAAATTCTTGCTCTAGATGGACTCATGTGGAGTGTCAGTAGTTTCTACTTTTACCTCGCAGGGGCCATTTATTATTACTTAATTGCATTGGATAAATAAATCTATACACTGAATATCTGGCAGGGCAATTGAAATTCCAGGATAAGGTAAATGCTCTAAAACTGCACTGATCTCAAGAGCTGTGGCTGCTGTCACTTCAGAAACAGTATCCAACTTTTTTGGCTCTACTCTAAGCTACCTTAAAACACTCATTAGTAGTTCATCCTCCATCATTAAAACGGTGAAAGGTATATAAATAAAGTTGGTGGGAAAAGGTGGAGATCTGATTTTGAATCATGTTATATTCTGGCAGAGTGACACTCAAGTTTCTGAATTCTGTGTGACAGGAATGCAGGCTAATTTAGTGCTTTTTGGGAGAAAGTTGAAGATGTTTGCTACCATAAGATTCTTATGCTGTCTCTGGGAGTGGAGATCTGCTAACCTGTCATGCCAAATGGCTGAAGGAGGGAGCCTTGTGAAGATATGATGGTCCTGTCTCATCTAAAATAACAAAAATAAACAGCTTTGACACAGATCTTGAAGGCTACAGTACCTGAGTGAAGACCTTTGCCTAATTAATGGCAAAATTAATATTAAATTTACACTCCTAAATATGGAGTACTTGCTAAACATTTATGACTATGTTACTCAACTCGCCACAAAAATCATTCCACTCATCACCTAAAAGGCAGGGACAGATGGTAAAAGGATACAAAAAAACAAGAAGGGAATAATTCTCAGGGAGAAAAGACTGAAGGTCTGGCAGAGATGGTTGACATTCTGTACTCCTCTTCCTCCACCCAAGGCAGGGATGCCCTCATGATAAGACTTGCATCTTCAGTATACGGCATAACGTTTCTTAGTGTTACTATTATATATTAGTGCTATTACAAAGGCTTGCACCTATGACTTTGTTGGATGTTACCAGGGAATTAATAACTCAAGCTTGATTCTGCTTTTGCAGTTAGTGCATTTATCAATGGCAATTCTACACCTATTGTATCTGTTGCTTTAATAAATCAAACTCTTAACTTTGTGCAACTGTCTCAGTGAAAGTCCTTAGCAGGGCTCTGAAACAGGCGAATATTGACTTTGAAAAACAGCTTCAGTGAAAGTCCTTGGGGTTCTGACAGGCAAACGTCAAACTCACCCTTAACATAACAATAGGCAATACCAAAGTAGGTATTGTAATATAGAAATCATGAAGGAAGGGAGTAAGATGGAACTTCCACAACTCATATCTAGAGCAAACAAACAGCATTCCTTCCCACTTCACAAGTCTGAGGTGAAGTTTCAGTAGCTGGAGGTGTGCACATACTTTGGATCTTGTCTTGATGGTCTGTCCTGCCACAAGTCCAGCCCTTTATATACATTATCTTCTCCATGTAACCAGCAGTCATCCTGCTCTGCTTAAATGAGACTATAATTTGGTTTATCAAATTTGTACATCTGACTACCAGGATACTTTTCTTTTCTGAGTAAAAAATTCATGCTACTCTTCTGAACAAAATATCAGGATCCGGCAATTGTTTTAGAATACGTAGTGAAATGCATTTATAACATTACATGCTAATGAATATTTTGATAAACTATTATTTTTCAGAAGTAACAAAATAGTTAGACTTGTGTCTCCAGAAAGGAAGTACTGAGAAATTACAGTCTCAAATCTTTCATGTTTTTCTTCATCAGAAAAAGATACAAACCAATACAATATTTTGAGTTACAGATATGGAGCTGAAATTGTTCAATGGACTACTTTTACATTGACCAAATACAAGATTTTACTTTGAAATACATATGGTACAGTAGTGTATTTTCCTTTAGCATTTTAATAGCCTAGTGTACATACATTGAACCAATACACAATACTAGCAGGTTGGACATATTGCCTTTTTTTTTTTGTCGCTTAAACTATTGTTTCAGTATTTTTTCCAGGTATTTTTGGAGGGACAGAATGGGAAAAACACACATCCTGTTGATAAAGATCAGCAGATCATTTTTTTCCTTTCCTTTTTTAGGTCTTGGAAGAGTCTGGAGATTCAATCTATTTTTATTCTTTAAAAAATAAAAAGCAGCCACAGCAGAGGAAGCATTTTCACATTTCACATCATCACCAAGAAATACAGAGCTCTGACAACCAAGATAAATGAACAACAAACCAAAAAGCAGTGGAGAAGGGTCAAATCCATTTGACTTATAGGCTATTGTAGAGAACGGTGGGTCACACAATCTTTTCTTTTGTTTCTGAAGCTACGAAGTGGAAACTGTATAGGATAAATGTTTCTCTTATTTCAAAACAAAGAAAGAGAAAGATAACTCAGAAACTAAGGGCTGGCTGTGCCAGAGACTTGCATATACTGCTGACACTTGTTAGTTACCTAAGAAGCTTGATTTATTTGCTTAATCTCATAGGTTCAGAAGGAGTGGTAGATAGTACTTCTTGTTTTCTGGTCTCAAACCATTTCTTCATTTACATCAAGTCCTAATTCCCTTAACTAGAGGAGGAAAGCCACCAAATTTTATTTAACGTAGAGACCCACTGCGAGAAGTAAGACTGAGTATAGGGGTCCCAGGACTTGCCTTCTGTGTGCTTAGCTGTGTTGAAGGTGAAAATATTCATGTTTAGGACTGTTGCTCTTTCCCTCTCCTATCTCACTTCTCTCTCCTGTCTCTCTCATGTTTTCCAGAATATAATAGCAGTGCAAACAGTTTCATTTGACATTGTTACCATGTTTAGGAAAAACACTCTCTCCTCTTCTCTTTCCCCTTCCCAAATGAGGATGTATATTTTCTTGATTATGCTGAAAGTTGACAGTTATCATATAATTGGAAAGAGGAAGCTGTAGTCTAAATTATTATACCAATTTGCTGCATCAGCTAGTCAGGAACATGATCATGAAGTCTTGGTCTCAGAATAGAAAAGATCAGAGAAGGAAAGAGCTGCTGTTAGACAAGTGGGATAAATTAGTATGGAAGATTAGTCAGTGATTAATACTTTTCAAGAGTTGTTTTTATACTGTTACAATTATAGATATATACTTATCTCCCCTTCCTGGCTTGTCTCTATTTATGGACAGTAATAAGATGAAAGGGACTGAAGAGAGAAACTGTGATTTGTCAGAATGCTGATTGTGCAATCAAGCTTAATACATGGAGAAGTTTCAAACATCAGGAAAAAAGGAGGAAAGAAGGAAGTGAACAATGTACAAAAATTAGATTCTTTATCAGAAGTTGATGCTTCCACCATGTTGTTTAAGGACTACTGTAACTTGAGATATTCTTCTGTCTGAAGCAAGTAATTACAGCAGTAATAGCATTTTCTCCTGACTAGCCATCATGCTAGATTCTGGCATTACTAATGTATGTTATCTTCAATGTTTATATCCTCAGTGTTAACACATATTAGTGGGACAGCTTTTATTTTGTAGAACGAAACTGTCCTTGCTTTAATATGACATGGAGGGGTCTGACTTAGTAGCTTCTCATACCACCATGAACCTTCAAGAATAGTCTATCTCTATCTTCTCAGTGTTCTCACATCAGACAACCGTAGGCACTAACTAGATCTCCTTTCACCCTCTCTTCTTAGGGCTGAAGAATACCAATTATCTGAGCCTCTTCTTATATGCTGTGTGCTTCAATGTCTTACTCATGTTGGTGGCCCTTGGCTGGACTAACTCCATAGTTTTTCAATATGTTCTACTGAGGTGGCCCAAACTGCACTAAGTAGGCCAAATAAAGAGTAATGTTCCCCAGATTACCATGTATGTTCAGTGTTGTTCTCCAAATGGGTTATTTCCATATAAGAAATCCATGTAGTATCACTGTGGGAATTCTCTGAAATACATTCAAGCAGAGAGTTAAATTTTGGCAAAAAAATCAAAACCAAAATCAAAAACTAAACCAGGAAACGTAATTGTGCCATGGCATTACTAATTACAGTGCACCCATATACTGAATCGTCCACTCAGGTCTAATCACTCCCATTTCAAGAAAGTCATGATGAAACTTGAAAGAGTATAGTAAAGGACAGCAAGGATCACCAAGTGTATATATATAAAAAATGTGTTTCTATTCTAGAAATCCATGGCATCTGGGACATCTATAAATAGATTTTAAAATTATTGTTATTGTATAAATTCTGCATGCCTAGTGTGTAAGAATGTATATTTGCATCCATCTCATTTCCCAGACATGCAAGATGTCCTGCAGTCACATACTGTTGGGTTTCTTTTTGCTTTAGGTGCTGCTTTTGCAGCATCTCATGAGGAAACAATACTCTAATATAAGGTTTCCTGGTGTTTCCTCTTCCAAGAATGCTAGGCTACTTTGACCGGGATGCACAGTAATTCCATCAATTCATTGATGTGGCCAGGCCTTTGAGAATTGTTTCCACCTCTGTATTTTTTGTTTTCATGTTGCATGATAATAAATAGCAGTAAAAGGAGTGACACAGGACATAGTTATTTATGCTTGCTGACACCAGGTGCTGTAATTCACTCTTAAATCACTGCTTTGAGTTTTGTCGGCATGGAGCTCTTTGTAGCAGTTTAGTTTAATTTCTCTTCTGCTTTTCATAAATAGTCCATAAATGGAGACTAATATTTGTCATTGATACTTGAGTTAAATTTATGTAGAGAAATACTAAAATGAGTATCTCCTTTTCCATCCAGTTTGACTTTTCTACAGCTGGTGAAAAGCTGGTTGGGTCTGGAATAAATAATTTTCCTGTATTTCAAAGCTTCACAGGATTTTGACATCTGTGGTGAAAGAAGTATCAAAATTAAGCAAACCAAAACAAACCTAAACCCCAGCTGCAAATTCTCAGATCATCCTTTTTCTGTGGAGTGTCAAATTTGCTACCTCAAAGTCCAATTAGAGTTCATTTTCTCTCCAGTCCTGCAGCTGGGAGAAGTTGAGTGAATTTGCCAAACAGCTAATGAAGATTTTCACTGAAATAAATGTTGTTTAAACAGACACAGTCCAATGACTCTATATGCTGTTGCAAAGATAGGTTTGGATTCCAGCTTTTTAAAGGCTTAGTAGTTAGTTATTCTAGGGGCCTCTTCTAGGTGTCTGAAAAGGTGGGTTGGCTGAGAAAGGAGTGACACTTTTGAGTGGCTGCAGTTTTTCTAATGGGATTTTAACTCCTACAGAAAGTCACTATGAGGCCAGATGGAAGTCAGAAATTATGGGATTAGTGGTATGTGAAAGGAAGGATGTGGTATGTGAAGGAAGATTTTTCCTTTGCCTTCATATTTGATAAAATATTCTATTTTCATTCATAAAGTATAAATATACAACCAAGCAAGTGTGTGGCCAATACTTGTAGATCTTTTCCTGATATGTTTGCACTTCTATGGATATAGAAACAACTAACTTGTCATACAAAAAGCAATATACGCTCAGTGAACACACATTAATATTCCAGCTATTTTCCCATCATGTTCATATAGGATCACTGTATCTGATGACTTTTGTATGGCTGAAATCAGTGGTGGTTAGACCAGATATCAATAAAATTAAGTTGGTCATTTCTGAGATAGCATGAAGTCCGAAATACTCCAAGGGAAATTACCAGTTCAGAAAGTCTAGTTGAGAATGAATTTGTAGTGACAGAGTTGAGGAAATAGAGAACTGCTCCTTCAAAAAGGGTTAATATCCTTGAGAAAATAATACCATACATGCTCTAATAAGAAAGTTCTTATTTACATATGTTCTAGGAACCATTAGATTTTTGGCATTCTTCATCCTTCCTCTCTTCAGTTCTTCCATTTATGTTTATGCTGAACTTTACTTCTGAAGGTAATGCGTCATGTTCTGTGTATTGCAATATATCATGAGGCCAGGAATAAAGAAAGGAAAGGGAGAAATATTATCTGAACTCATTGATAATAATACGTATCTTCTGTTCATATTTTTGTACATTTTAAGTTCCTCCTCCTTTTCAAAGACTTGCATTTGTCTGATCTTGGAGTACAAACTGCTCTAAGCCTGCATTACATAGGAAAGCCATTTAGAAATCCCGTTTTCTGTAAGCACAAGCCAAGGAGCTGAATGTCTGATGAATTTTAATCACAGAAATAAGACCTGAAAGACTGTCACTTCTGAAATGGTGAATGGGGAAAAAAACTGTTTAGTTGAAATCAGTGTTGTTGATTCTACAAGTTCACTTGCATAAAATTAACCTACTCTTTTTCAAAGTAAAATCATAATGCCTTATTGTTTTAGTGACTTTTTTTAAGAGTCCACTTTGTGAAATCCCAAGTCCTTCCACAACCATCCTGTGCCACTGTGGTGGGTTAACCGTGGCTGAGTGCCAGGTGCCCACCAAGCCTCTCTATCACCCCCCCTTTCCTGCCCCTCCTCAGCAGAGCAAAAAAAGAAAGGGGAGGAAAATAAGATGAGAAACAAAAAGCAGTTTAATAATAATAATACAAGCAAAGCTAAGCAAATCCGCATGCGGAAGCAAAGGAAAACAAAGTTATTCTCTACCTCCCATCAGTAGGCGATGTTTGGCCACTCCCTGGGAAGCAGGGCTCCGAGACGCGTAGCGGTTGCTCCGGAGGACAA
>JAVSBS010006108.1:0-29317 GCA_033124195.1 Coracias cyanogaster
CTCACATTCAAGCAGTACTTTATTTGGGCAGACTGCCAGTGCCTCTGGACATAGCATAATATCGGCATCTTCTGCAGTCACAAGCAACACCACATCGGAAAAGTTATTTACACCAAAGAGCGAATTATCAGGTGAAGAGTTGAAACAATTTGAAGCAAGAAAGTTTACCTTGGGAAACATTCCTCTTAAGCCACCACCATTAGAACTCTTAAATGTTTAGGACTTTTATGTTTATTCTGAAATAACATGTTTCAGTCACTTCTCTGATAGCTCAACTGCACAATTTTGTGGTTGAGTAATGAAATGAAATGCTTCCATTTGCGTTAATTTTAATTTAATCTCTGTCTTCTGTAATAATAAACTCACAGGTATAACATTTTTGAACCCTGTGTTTTATTGTTTCTTGGTTATTTTGGAACGGACATCCTTTTACATACAAAAAATGAACTGTTGAAAATAAAATCTAAAGTTCCCTTTTGTATTATGTATAGTGAAATTCTGTGCAAAAACTGTATTTAAAAGGTTTTGTCAAATATAAGAATGCTTTGTTGAGGTATTCCCAGCCTTCTGTGACTGGAAACTAATGCAGTGCAAGACTCCTTGGTGTTGGACCACCTTGTCTTTTGCCTCTTATTTAAAGGTCACCAAGTGCCATGTCTGTCTGTCTTTTAAATGCTTCCAGGCCTGGTGACCCCACCACTTCCGGGGCAGCCTGGTCCACTGCCTAACACCCCTTTCAGTGAAGAAATTTTTCCTAATGTTCAATCTAAATCTCTCCTGGTGCAACTTGAGGCCATTTTCTCTTGTCTTACCACTTGTTAACTGGTTAACTGTAAGAACAGACTGACACTCACCTCCCTATATCCTCCTGTCAGGTAGGTGTAGAGAGGGATACCGTCTCCCATCAGCCTCCATTTCTCCAGGCTAAACAACCCCAGTGCCCTCAGCTGCTTCTCATCAGGCTTGTGCTCTAGACCCACCACCAGTTGTTCTGCTTGAGGTCGTTATATGAGCATTAATGTAATATGGTTGAGGGAGGACAGCCTTGAAAGCATTCATCAAGAATAAGGAGCTTGTGGTTTGCTATTTTGACACTTCTTGGATAAAACTTTGCAAGCAATTGCACAACATTTATGTGAATTGATAGAATTTTGTTGTCTGGTTCTTCAAACTTGATGGGTGCTTGTATCAGCAGGACCTTTTCTGAATTAATTGTATTGAAGTATGTATTTCACCAAGATTCTACATAAAGCAGGGTTCAGAAATCATCTAGAAGAGGTGCTGAAGTCGCGTGAAGAGAATGTTTGTTCTTGACCATGCCCTCCCTTTAATGGTTTAAAAATAGCAAACCTCAAATTTAAGAAGAAAGTAAAAGTTTACTCTAGGATGTACGTAAATAGATTGTTTCTTTAATGCTTGAATATGACATTTCAGTTCTTGCGATGGACCCCACAAACCTCCTTAAAACATCACCATTGCTGGTGTTGCTGATCTTGGGGAAACTCCTGGGTGCCAGTGGCTGAGGTTTGAAATTACAGCCTATTCCTAAAATCTCTTTGAGGTACACATCTAACTTTCACATCCTCCTCCATTATCCATCAAGTGCACACAGGTCCTTGAGCAAAAGCAACCCCACAAACGGGTTTGCCTTGGCTCGAGGCAGGAGAAACTTGGACCGTTTCCCCAACAGATTCCTTATGTGCACCACAAGGACTTTATCTCCTTCTACAGTACATAGAAGTTATGAAGGAGCAGGGCCAGCTTGGTTGACAGATCCCTTGGTGTTAACTAAACAGGTAGCTTTACCTTAACGCTTTTCCCAGTTTTGAACTGTTGCAGCCATTGCTTTGAGTGCAGTCTTTAACAGCCCATTGCATTGTTCAGCTTTCCCGGTGGCTGGTGTGTGACAGGCGATGGGATGTATCCACCTGATACCATGCTCCTTAGCCCAGGTATCTATGAGGCTGTTTCAAAAGAAGTCTCATTATACAACTTGATTCTTTTATGGCAGATAGTGTCAAAAGCCTTGCTGAGGTCAAGGTAGACAACATCTGCTGCTCTCCCTTTGGATTGGTCTATCCCATTGGTCAGGCATTATTTCCCCTTGGCGAATTCATGCTGGCCACTCTCGATATCCTTTTCCTCCACACGCTTAGAGATGACCTCCAGATTGAGCTGTTCCATCACTTTGCCAGGGATGAAGGTGAGGCTGACTGGACTGTAGTTTCCTGGGTCCTCCTTCTTGCCCTTTTGGAATGCTGGAATGACTTGAGCTTTCCTCCAGTCCACAGGCACCTCTCCTGTTCTCTATGGCCTTTCAAAGATGATGGAGAGTGTCTCAGCACTGCAGCTCCCTCAGCACCCATGGGTGCATCCCATTGGGGCCCAAGGATTTGCGGGACTATCCTGCCACAATGGGGCAGCCCAGGTGGGTTTGCCGCTGCACTGCAAATTGTTTACTTTCCATTGTTTTAACCACCCCCAACAGGACATTTGCTGCCATCCATGAGTAGTAACAAGTTGCTTACCTTCATGCCAGCTGTAATCTTGATGTATATCTCATAACTCAGGGACAGCGATTGAGTGATCACCTCTGATTCATACCCTTGTGATGTCCCTGCAGGACCTGCTCTTTTTGTATTTCTTCTCTACAAGGGCGACCAATGCCGCCCCTGGTTGAGTCCCTAGGTCAGCTGCATCCCCACCACCAGCAGTCAGGTAGCTGCAGTGCTGCTCACTGGGGCTGGCAGCTGCAGGGCCTGCTGCAGGGGTTGTGGCAGCTACACAGCACCCACCTCTACACCAACATTTTACTTTAGGCAAGAGCAAGAACAAACACGTTCAAAAGGCCTAACAATATGAGCCAGGTGGTGGAAGCATCCCAAGGGTATACCAAATTCTCTTTGCCCACTACCATTCCACAGAAATCAGCGTAATTACAAAAGAATTTATGATACTATTGCCTAAAGGCAAAGAACATAGCAGAGCAGCAACTCTAACCCCATGCTCAGAAGCAACAAGCTACACAAAACCAGTAACGTACCATGGTAAAGCTGCCCACAGTTCCAAAAGCAACTCTAAAAACAAGTACCAGAGAATCCTGTCCAGCGACAATCCTATCCACACCACCAACATTTCAAATCCCTCAAAACTTCGACCCTCCGAGACTCTCAAATTAAAGGTCTGTGACTCTCCCAGGTGAACTATTTAAGTGGGGCCCCAAATAAGTGTTGGGTGCCAAATAAACTATCTCCATTTCGCTCCTGTGTGGGGCTCAGCTACAGCAGTTGTTCTATCACCTGATGACTCCTCCCCAGCCAGGAGGAGGAATAGGGAAAAGGAGAGGAGACCCATGGGTTGAAATGAACAGATTTAACAAAAAGCAAAACTAGTGTTAATACTAATGCCAAATAAAGTATCACAAAGGTACGAGTTTATTTTTTTAAGTTCCTATAATTTTTGTTATTATTTCTATTAAAGCAGCATTGAGCATGGCAAGAAAATATTTTGAGTTAAAAGTACAGAATTAAGTTCTGCTGATAAGTATCCTATGGCGTGTTTTAGAGGACTGTGGATGGCTCTGTCTTACATTTAAAGTAGTAATAGTTTTGAAGTCATCTATGCTTTTCTCCTCATCTTTTTTCATCCTCTTAAATGACTAACAAAAAAGAGAGAATAATGCTAAATGACAGTTAAGGATAGGCTACCTCTGACGGATGCCAAAGCTATCTTTACTAAGTTGAAATGTCTTTAGACACAAGGCCACTACAAGATTTTTGAGCTTCTGTACCTCAGCGCTGCACGAGAGCTTAAAGCAGCTTAGTCTTTCCTAGAGCATCTCAGTGGACTGTTCCTGCTAGGCTGCACTAAGAGCTTTCAAGGCTCAAAAGGGTGCGAGTGTCTTCTTAAGTGGAGCTGCTTTTGCTTAAAAAAAAATCATTGTAAGGCCATGAAAAATGTGAATAATTTACTGTATATACCCAAAAAACCATTGGCTAGATGTTCTCAAACGTCATTCTAACCTACAGGGACCTAAAAGGTGAAGAGGATTTAGGTCCTTAGGTCTCCTTGCCATTAAGAAACAGGAAGGTTATGGGAGGTCTTCCTAATTTAGATGACAACAAATTAAAAACAACAACAACCAAACAAACATGTTTGACCAAATTTTTTGAACAAATGCATTTTTTTCAGACCATCTCCTCAGCATCATAGAAAAATTAATAATAATAATCACTATTACAGAGATACTAAGCCTTCGTGTTTCATCCCAAATGGGCTTCTGAGCATCTAAAAAAATGGCGGAGAGTGATAGGACTTAGCAAGCAAAAGGCAAGCTGAGTATTTGGCTGCAGAAGTAGAGCTAAAGATAGGATAGAAGTAGTAGCATTGCTCTAGTGGGCTTCCTAAACTGCAGAAAATAAGCATCAATTTATCAATAGATCAGAGCAATCCTTCCCAACTTTTTTTTTTTTCTTTTTTTTTGCTATTCACCCTGTTCTGGTTTGGGTACACTTGATATCAAAGTTGGTTCAAATACAAAGGAGTTAAATAATATCTCTCTTTTAGCTACAATCCTTTCATTTTTCTTAACTTGTCCTTTTTGCAACTGCTTTTTTGTTTGCTATATGGCTGCTCTCAGAAAGCCGTAATATTATGGTCTGGCATGTAAAGACACATCTAGCGAGGCAGCAAACTCACAGATCTCACTTCCCACACCCCATTTTAGAACACGCAATAGGTGAATGTCCAAGCAAAGAAGGGTAACATCGTCATTGGCAGGAGAACTTGGTCTGTCAAAGAGGCTACAACATTCAAGCTCCATGTGCTGTTTTCAAATACTTCCCTTACTTTGAAATAACAGGATTTAGGAGTCACCAAAATTCCTCCAGCTTGGTACAAAGAACTAATCTGAAGAATGATTTGAAGTTTTTGGTTTCCAGGAGATCATGGATTAATCCTCAGGCAGCAGCAGCAGAGACTGGCTCTGGACAGGAGAAAAACCTTCCAGTGCTCCAGCAGAGGAAGCAACCCAACATCTGACAAATGGAATTTTCCCCACCCTCCTTCCTCCAGGCGATACCAGCAGCGCTGGGAGATCTCCAAATGGGAGCTGGGAGCAGAGAAGAGAGGGGGGAATGCGTGACAATTTTGTCTTAAAAGCTGAGCATCACAGGAGCCGTGAGCTCTCTAGTTTCCCTATATGCAGCAGAAAGCAGCAAGGGAGCCTGGCGCTGAATGAAGGAAGATGGACTGGACATAATCAGCTGACTAGATTGAAGCCTCCGAGAATAAAGGGCATCAACAAGAGTGAACTAACAACAGGCAGAAGGAAAAGGAACGAGGAGCTTTCACAAACATCTCCAGGGGGACAGGAATACAAAAGGCCTATTAATAATAGAGGAGCACTGAAGTGCGATTGATACCTCTGAAACAGTGGAAATCTATTCAAGCAATACTTGAGATGAGGGACAGCTGACATCAGTGAGGATGTAAAGCAGTAACTGATCACAGGCAAGCAAGAAAACACTTGTGAAACGTGAGCTTACTGCAGCACAGTGAGAGTCCAGATGATTTCTCTGCTGTACCGGCCAGTAAGGGAATCAGCTAATGGACTTGCCAAAGTTCAGATAATTATTCAGGTAAGTGAGAGAGCCAGTGGGATGTGCTTGCAGACTGAGGAAATAATACAACTTAGCAAGCAAAGGTACTGATTTTCTTGCTGGTTACAAATAATTTGAGGAGATGCCAAAGACAGGTCATCGGGCTTTAGGTAAGGCAGGAGATGCAGGCCTTGAAGAGCTGTCAGGTGTTTATGTAACCGTAAAATGTAGTTTGAGCTCTAGGAATCTCCTACAGCTGCGGCAATACTGCACTTGGTCCCCACACGCAGCTGCCAGAGGGCTGCGTAACGAGTAGAGGGAGATTCAGAGAGCAAGCAAAGTGCCTGGAAATGAGGACATAGGAGGACACTTAAGAGCTGAACAATCAGCGCTTGGAGAAAGCAGAGGCTGTGGCACAGAATGGCCATCTTATTGAAAGGCTGCGCCTCAGGAAGGAGGAAACGGGATTTTTCAAGGCATCCTGACCAGGAACCTGAACATTGCGGTACTTCCTCAGAAGTGTCTTAGGACGTTTCCCCCTGGGAAAGTTCTTCTCTTCCTCTGTGAAGATCTGGCCAAACCAAAACTCTAGAAACAAATCCCCACGTGTCAGGACTAACAGTACACGTCCTCAGAGATGCAGCCGTCAACCTAAGCAGATCTGATCCCTTGCCTTTGAACCAAAATTACACCAGCTCTTGTCAAGAGAGTGACAAGAGTGCAACTCTGAGCGTTTGGGGCAGGCAGGTGTATGTGCCTGCCACTCCTCCTGGGAATGATTTAGGGGGCTGGCCATAAAGAGGCAACCTCTCTGTGTGGAGTTTAAAGAGGCAGATCAGCTCCCTAGCACTGGGAGTGGATATGCCTCTTGGTCTTGAAACTCTCCCTTGCAATTGCCTGGTTTTCCTGTTAAGAATAATCAAATGGAAAAACAGAGAGTAGTTCTCAGCAACTCAACCTTTAGACAATATTCTTATCTGCAATGCTGGTAAAAGTTTTCAGGCTGGGTGCAGAATAAAGCTAGGCACATTCTTACAACACTGTATCACACAACAGGCTCCTTGGTGGGACTTATCTCCTGCAGAAGAGCAAAACTAGGTCTTAAAACGGAGGAAAGAAAAACCAGAACAACAAGATTTAAATGTCAGTGGGCTGATCAACATTTTTGTTTGGGTACATGGATTGCTTTCTTTCCTCCCCAAGCAGCAGGCTTTGTTCTTACCATGTCACATGAGAGACATAAGAAACAAGTTTTACGTCTTACCCTTTCCAGCAGGCAGATCTGTTGCTAATTGCATAGTAGTCTTCAGAAAAGTGATCTGGTGGTGTTAAAGTACCCGCAGCGATTATATCCTGTTCCACCTGAATTTCTCTTTCCTTATGGCAATGCACTCTTAGCAAACTAAATGTTTTCTAGTCAGCATCAAGTCATGTAAGTCTTCCATGGAGCCTTATCTTTGCAAATCACATTAAATGTGCCCATCGGATACGCCCTACAAAGTAATTAGATTAGTTCTAATTATACAAAATAAACCCACCCTCCTGCATGAATCAAACAAGCAGCATTTGCCTGTGTGCATGCAAAACCACATGTTACATCACTTCTTTTAAAAAGAGACTAATGAGGTCCAGTTTTGATCTCTGATAGCTTAGCTTTTCTTTCAAACCAGTGCTGTTGTGTTTTTCTCAGCCTGACAAGCATCTGTACAGCTCTGGCTTGTGATGCGCTTCAGTATTAAAGCACTCCTTACAGTCACATGAGATTCTGTTGTTGTAGTTTACTTCTGCAAGTAGGGGCTTCTCTTGAAGCCTCTGAAATAGATATAAGTAGATTAAATAGAACTAAAACCATATAAAACCGAAATAACATTTTATCACCATGGGTTGCATTAAAAAAAAAAAAAAGCCTGGTACCATTTAATGTTCTGTATGATAAATGGGCAGTAGCCAAGGTGGAGAAGAACCCTCTGTATTTGGTATGCTGTCTCTTTTGGAGAAGAGCCTTCAGCATTCTCCCATGGCCTGTGTGCTTGCTCAGCAGCTCCCACAGGGCTGGGGACCAACAGGCCCTTGCAAAGCAAAGCACTGCTTGAACTTCACTACAGGAGCTTGGCATAGCATAAAAGGGAAACCCAGCCCACAGGCAGATGTGCCTGCCTTGAGATAAGGCTGTCTCAAATTTCACTGTAGATCCTCCTGCCTGGAGTCTGTTTCAGACATCTGTCTCTATCTAACCTACCCGACTTCCTGGAGACTGATGCCTTCACCACCTGCCATGCCTGCCTTCCACTTCCCCCAAGCTCCCTGGTCCTCTGCTTTTGCATACCAGGGGACATGACTCCCTTGGCGTCCCCAGGCAGGTTTTGCGGAGGGAAATGGCCACCAGAAACCTCTCCTCTCCAGAGGTTTGTGCCTCTTCCCAAAACCTACATGTGAGTTCCCATGTGCACACAACGCTGATGACCCTGCTGGGCCACAGGACTCATTAATTACTTGAGACACCTCCAAGCCAGCCCCAGAACACAAGCAGAGCCTTACACCACAGGTAGGTGCTGATACAGCTCCAGTGGGACTTGTCTTTCCAGCCAGTGCTGTTTCAAGTTTCTGTCCCATCAGTGCCCTTTCCTCACACATTCCAGCTCCGTATCATGAGATTGGTGGTAAAATGAAGCCTCCTTGACCTTTGATAATCTTCCATAACCACTGGTCAGCTCCTCCTGCCTGTTCTTTCCAGACAGCTGTCTTGGCCTGGACTTCTCAGGACCACACCTAGAACCTCAGAGATACTAACGCTCCCACCCCACCCTCCCACCAACAAGAGAGTGCTTCTGGTTCTCCAGACACTTGTTTGAAACAGGTCAGGTGGTTTCTTTTCTCTTAAAAAGCATTGACACAGTGATGTACCTTCCTGTCTGGCTTGTCTTCTAGACCCCTACACTTCAGGAGGGAGCACGCTACAAGGACGATTTCTACACCGAGTTATGTGGTGGAGGCAGAGGCAACACCAGCATTTTGTCATCCATCAGATGTACAACCCAGGGAAGGAGGAAGCACCTCCACACAGTATGACTGTAGTCTGTCTGTTAACAGTTACTTAATTGTCTATATCTGCTTACAATCAGATTAACTTTCTCCTGTTTTTCCCTTCCAAGCAATGCTGTACAGAGGAGAAGGAAAAGAGGGAGGGGAAGAAAGGGCAAAACATACTCAGGTAAGTTTGCTGAAATTCACAATACTGCCAGGGAAGAAGCCTGGACATCCTAACTCTTGGTTATATGGTTGAAGAATAAGTCCATCCTTCTTTTCACAGTAAAACTACAGAGCAATGCCTATCAAAGAGCACACGTTATACAAGTACCACAAGCATAATCCTTGCAGCAGGAAATATATCTGGTTGCCAATAATAACCCCACACTGAGGTAACCAAGTTATGTTGGACATCTGATAACATATAACGCTGTCCTATCTGTGCTGAAAAAACAAGGGGCTCTCTCTGAGCTTTTCTTCTCTATTTATCTACTTTCGGTTTGGAAAAATATTGGGTAACATTAAAAAGACTAGAAGAGTGTCTCAATATTAAATACAGTACTAGAGAATAAACAAATAAATGCACACAAAAGGCTTCTTGATCACAGCTGCAATAAACTGGTTCTGGCAGCAAAGGGATTTTTCTCCTACTTAAGTGGTCACTGGACACATTCCATCCTTATGATGATCTACTTTGAGAAGGTTTATTCTTCCAACAATAACCTAGCAGAAACAGTCATGAACAGAGGGAGTCCTATAAAGTAACTAAAGAGCACACAAGAACAATATGGGATTTTTTGTTGTTGTTTTTTTAAAATCTGTTAGTGCGTGTGTGGCTGCAATTTATAGCTACGCATCCTGTATTATTTACTTAGGAGTCTGTATATATTGCAGTACTTGGTGTACAGGAAGAGGAAATAATTTGCTTTTTACACCATTCCCACTTCCGACTGTGATGATCCATGCACTCCTGGAGATCAGCTGGAGGACTCAGGAGCCGAGAAGCCCCAGTGCACGCTGTGTATCTTGTGTGTCCTGCTCAGGTCTCGCAGACCCTTAGTGTGGACCCATCTCTAGAAAAGATATTCTAAAGCTGTGATACTGGCTGTTAGCTACCTAAACATTTCCCTACAGAAGTAGGACTTCCAAATGGCAATTTAAGTTTCTGACATAATACACAGGAGCCAGGGAACTACAGAGTTCCAATTCATTATGTTTTCTGATTTATATTCAAATTACTCACTTTTAGCAGGTTTCCTAAGAAAATAACATGGTTTTGATTATACTGTCTGAGCATTTATCTGTGATTCCTTTCTGCACCAGTTACTTTTTTTTTTTAGTGTCATGGCCAATTTCCAGGCGCTTGTTTCAAAGATGACTGTATCACACACTATATTAATAAGCTTGCTTTTTCATTTGGCAGAGAATACCATTTCTGCCAAAACGTGAAATTTTTCAAGACATTTCACATACCCTCAGATTATTTTGAAGAAAGTGCTGGCTAAAAATATCAGCTGAGATTTGCAACATAGTCATTCATCTTCTAATCTTAAACCTAACAAAACTTACTCCATAGGGCTTAACATACAAGAGAGTCTGACTGCGAAGAGATGTTCTTCCATCACACACAGCAGACTTAAGAAGCCTGAAGAGCCACTGGCTCCCTCTGTTCAAACTGGATAGAGTTGGCCACGCATCACTATATGCAGCCTCCTTTACCTTGGAGGGCAACCACTGCCCCCCAAAAAGGCTCCAAAACATTCAAGGCAACCCAGTCTAAGTAAGAATATTCAGACTCACCAGTAAACTGAAGCTCAGCCAGACTCCAGAGCACAACTCTGATGGGCTTTCCCATTGCAAACACCACTGAACCAGCAACCACATCTTCTCTAACTTGACATAGCTTCTATCTGCTTATATGCCATCATCTCCAGATGGTGATCTCTTACACAGTTTATCATACAAGGCTTGATGAACTGTTGAAACAATCAGGCAAGATTTCCTCTATTCAAGTGTAGAACAAGAGAAAGCAAAGAGCAGAAAAACGCTAGGTCATGCCTTCAGCCCTATTACATTGCTCCTACAGCACCTGCACTGCCAGGAGCAGAGCCTGCTTCCTGCTTGCTTCAGCTGTGGCCCATTGCAGCTGGAGAGGGTGAGAGCAAGGAAGCAGGTGTTGAGAAGTCCCTTACAACTATAACAGAATGACTGCAAAAGTTTGCCTGGGCCCCTAGCAGAGGATTGCATCTCTATACACCTTCTCCTCTCTGCCGGCACATAGGTTCTGTTGAGGTTCTGGATCATCAAAGCAATAACCATATGAAAAAAAAGGTGTAATTATGCTCCATCTTCTCATTCTCTGCTGCCATGCTCTCTTCCTGCCTCCCAAGTGTTGCTGCCTGTACTCGCCAAGTTGGAAGCCATCAAAGATTATCTGCTGGTCCTGTGTTTACCAGAAGAGCTTGAATTAATGCAAAAGCAACCTTTGCTTATGATCAATGAATTATACAGGTAATAGGCAAGTACTAAGCAGGGTTGCATTTATCCAGGGCACCAAAGCTGGTGTGGTGGAAGACTGGCTGAGGCTATACTGTGGAACCACAAGAGCACATCAAAACACCCTGCAATACTGGCACTTCGCTGCCTGGATGATCATTTTATGGTCATGAAACGCTTAGCACAAAGCAGTGACAGCTGATTATGCCCATTAAATACTGCTGTGGTACTAACACCAAGTGGTTCTATTAGCAAGTTTATTTTGCCAGTTCTTAATTACATAGAAACTTGGGAAGATACAAACATCAAAGGAACCCTTTTCCCTACCCAGATAAGTCTTGTCTTTCTTCCTATGACATTTTAAAATTCCTCACCCTGTTCAGTTTGAAAACCTGCTGCAGGCTGTTAGAATGTGACTTAATAAATACATCCTTATTTGAAGACTTTAAAGGTAAGTTAAAGGTTACATAGACTGGTTCAAAATTGCTTCCTTTCAATAGTTTGTAGGTGCATAAGAAATAGAATTAAATACCTTTCTGGTCTCCTAAATATCCACTCTAATCCCCCAGGCCAGCCAGTTTTTAACTGAATTTAAAAGCTCTCTCGAAAGACTGTGATGTATCTTGGAAGCACAGAGCTGACTACTCTCAGTATTATGTCTGTAAATTATTATTAGCAACAAACTTGTGTCCATCAACTCTTTCTCCACACAACCTTCTGCAAAAGCATTAGAGGACTGACTTCAACACCAAAGGAACTGGGATTTGGAAAAGAACTTAACCAAAGGCCACTACTGGGGAACAGACCCTTACAGACAGTACTACAGCCCTTAGTCGTTGAAGTGGCCCTCGACCAAGGTGTAGCAAAAGAAAAGGACTCATCCAATGAGAACGCAATGAGTAGGGATGGAGTCTCTTTTAAACTGCCTGCTTTGTCTTAGTCTGTATTTGCTCTGATTTAAATAGTGAATAGTTCTCATTTATGTTCTGACCTGCTGTAGCTCTCAAAAGCCAAAGCCTTTCTTGTGTATCAGGGACGCTTGTTTTAAGGAGAAGCCATCTCAAAGCTCTAGATGACTTGGTGGTCCCTACCCAAGAGGAAATCACCTTTCTTCTGTTGTAAATAACCTGAAGCTTTTTTTTAATTTAAAAATATCTATTACAAATACATTATGAAAGAGAGTTCTGTGTAACATGAAAACATATGAAAAGCACTCAAGTACTATAGGAGTGAAAATTCTGAACAATGTTGTATATAAATAAAAGACAGAGTTTGCACGTCCCTCTGCTTTCAGCACAGAGCTGTGATGAAAAGGCAGGTTCTGTAATCTGAGCAAAAATGTATAGGAGATGGAATTTTCTGGAGCTTTTGACTCCTATCTGTGTGAACACACCATCTTGAAGCTTTCCAACACATGTCCCCTATGTCCAAAGCATGTGACTATGGAACAGTGCGAATGTCCTCGCTGTGCCTTTCAAAATACTCTGATAGTGTCCTTAAGCTTTGCTACATCTGACTTCAACAATTTCATAATGTGGTTTGTTCCTTACTTGTTTTATTTATAGTTGCTGTAGTTCTAAGAGCCTTGAAGACCTGGCACTAAATACTTAATGAAATGCTTTGTGATTTTCGTACAGTTTTCCACTAAATTTAGATAGCCAGAAACATTGTTAGCTGCTTAAACAGAGGTTCAGTTGTTAGTGTAGTGTCCATGCCAGGGAGAGACTGTATGAGCTCCTGGGAAGACCATGCCAGGTTATCCAGAGGAAAGGGGAGCTGGTTTATGATGTTTTGGTGGGCTACTCCACTGTACCAAAATGTCATCTTTGATCACTTTCTCTCAGAACCTTCCCATTTCATATGAATTAAAGAAATCAATCAAAGTTGCCTTTCAATGTTTCACTGCAAGCACGAGTCCTTACCAGGGTATTAGAGGTGCTAGGAGGGATGTATGGGGTCAGGAACATGCTGCCGTTCCCGAGCAGCAGGCAGAGTGCTGATGGCAGTTATTGATAATTACATATACAGCTGCATGGTATCTTTACGTATTGTTACGCTTGCAGCCATCATTTTGCTTAAAGTATTACCAGCCTTCCCTCCTCTTGATTTTACTCCCTTACTTGTAGAAAGCAAAGTTAGTTATCTACCCAAAGAGCAGAGTGGCAACAGAGTCTCCTTCTTCATATTGATGCATGTTTTTCCCAGCTGCAGATGTTTTGAACGCCCCACCTCATCGTTCTCTCCCTCTTACTGTTTGGACAGCTGACACAGAGAGGAGGATGAGGAACCCTGTCTTACAGATTCTCCACAAAGCACCCCTAGACAGTAGTGATGTGTTCAACATGTTCTTTCTGAAAAATCCCTCTACCTTCTCTCCTCAGTCACAGGGCCCTGTGCATTTACTACGAAGCTTATTTCTTGCTTCAGTTCGACAGGGGGATATGCATCCTAAGTCACTTCTATGCTGTGTTAAGATAGAAGCGAAAAAGTAAAGCAAACAAACTGATCCCACTGTTCTGATGATTCATCTGCGGTTTAACAAGACAATTTTGAGACATCTTACAGTTAGAGACATCTACTGGAACCCAGGGCTGGATTTCTTCAGAGGTACTGGTGAAAACCATATCCAAGCACAGTATTGATCTGCAAAGTGCTGCTGCTGCCAGCGCTCCAGCCCAGTGACAGGGTGCCTCTGCGATGCTGCCTACTCTTCTCTCCTCACTGCCAAGCAGCAGTATCACCACAGCTAACGGCATCAGACAGTACACTCACTGTGAGGTGCATTTCCTCATTTTCACTGATCAGTGACCTCCAGCTGAGTTTTACTACTTGGTAGATTATTTCTGCCTAAAAATGTAAACAACTGTATGAGCCAAGTAAAAGTACAGAGGCACAGAAGGGGAAGGGCACATAAATGTGTGTCTTGGTGAAATCCAGTAATTCAGCTGCCAAAACAGATAAGCAGCTTCATCAAGATTGCTCCCAGCTTCAGAGTTTTTAATTTCATCCTAGACAACAAACACCATGACAAGGTAAAGATGCTCTGACTTCCCATTACACTCTAAATAAAATAATTCTAGTCATTTGGACTGTATACTACATTTCTTTACATTTGTCAGTGTCTTGATTAAACTTCTCGATTTGAATAAAATTCAAATACATGGAAATATATTAGAAATCAAGTGTCCTTAGCACCCACCTGATGTAGTTTTCATTTGTTATCAGAACATCCACAGAAGTTGAACTGTTAAGAAAATTGCTCAGCAAAGAATGATTTACAACTTCAGTTTCCTTGGTGCCTAGATCTTAGCAAATGCTGATTTCTCTTATGTTTTTATTTTTCATTTTACAAAGCACCATTCGATAACTATTTTTTCTTGCTGAAGGTTCTTTTGTACTGTGTAATAACAAAAGAACTAGGTACTTGGCAATGTACCAAACAATTGGTAACTAAGAGATCAAATGATCTCTATTTTCATTTTATAATTTTGTTCTTATTTTATAAAAACCATATTTTTTTTGCCTTCATCTGAACACCACTCACTACAACTTCAGCATGAAAAACTGATGTCAATTTATAGCAGTCTGAAGACACAATCCAGTTTCCCTCTCTTCACTTATGCTTCTCATTTCTTTATTTTCTTTTCTTCAGGACCATTCAGTTTTATACACTTTGATATCAGACGCTTACAGTACAGGATTAAATTCAGACTATTCAAATTGGATATAATGCCCTTTACTGAGAAGAACTGCAACTATCTTACATTAAATCTGAAATATTTTTTTATAGCTGTTCAACTTCTTTCCACATCCAGCAGAACTGAACTGTATGCAGTGGAAATGTAACCCCTTGTGTTAGGCAGGCACTTTCTATTGCTTTCTCTTCCTTCCAGATGACTGGAGTACAGGGGTGCTCCAAGTCACCAGCTGCAATTAAGCAGCATGGCTGAGGGAAGATTTGTTAAGCTATTTTGCTCTTTTAGGAGAGACAATTTAAACTATAGATCTAAGAACCAGATTTTCCTGTTACATGATGTACACACATCTGCTGTAATGATTCTTATCAAGTCATATAGTATTTCCCATGCAGAGTTCTGGTGATTAGTGCATTACACATGCTAGACAGAGAGATTTTACCCATAGTGTTTCACTTAAGCCAGGAATTGCAAGTAGGCTGCTGTGTTAAATCAATTTTGTGGTTCTCATACAGTAACAAAATAAAGTCATGTTAGGTTTTCCCGTACTGGCAAGGAAGGTTGAAATAAAATATCCATATTCCAGTGCAGATTTAAAACAGAATCAGAGCAAATTTACTGCTCCTATCACAGAGACTATAAATAAAGGATATTGGTGTTTAAGACAAACTTAGAAGGGTAACTCCTATGTATTTAATTTATGTAATGATATATTTCCGTGCCCACATATGACCAGAACTGTTAAAGATTATTACGTAATGCATTTGGGAACAGGGCATTAAAAGTATACTTTTTTTTCACAGTGAAAGGAAAACAGCAGTTCCTGTTCAAGTTTTTGCAAGCAGGAGCTCCCCCAGCCATGTGTCAGAAGGCCAGGGCAGTAACTCGTGCTGATCTGGGGGCCAAACAGCTGCACTACCAGCCTGGGCTTCCTTCCCTCCACTGCCATCAGTGTATTGTGGCGTCAGGACCTGATCCTGCCAGCCGTTGCTCTGCAGCAGCCAAAGACGAGCTGATGCGGTGGTGCATCCATGCACGTACGGCACAGCCAGAGCGCTCCTCCTGCGCCTCACTGGTTAGCCCATGGTCACAAGCAAGTCATCACCAATCTGTGCAACGGGCAGCAGGTAAACTTGGACCAACCCAAACCAAAACCCTATGATATTTTTGCTCCTATTTCCCTCCAGGCCCCCAGCTGAGTCCCCCTCAATGCTGTCAGCCACAGAAGGAACATCCAGGTGGATTTCAGTCCAAGGGTGACAGCAACACGTCACTAGAAGCACAACAGCTCCACTTGCTCAGAGTTTGCCTGCCTTTTATGTCATAAATGTTACTATCTAAACTGGGCTTCTAGATGGAAAGCTGGTTGTTACATAATCCATTACTCCTTTTTTTCTCCCCTCTCCGTTGCCTGTATATTCACTACTGGGTCTAGCCTCTAAGGAAGAGGTTACTGTCTGAATTAATGCCATGAGTCAGTGGAAATACAGTCCAAAAAAATGCAGAATTTTGCTCATATTCTTGCTGTTAACACATTAAAGACTATGTAATGCCAAAGTTCAGCTGCCAGCATTTTCATTTATTCTGACTCGTATTTCAGGGAAGTGCTGAGGTTATTTCCTGAGCAGTCAAGGCAATTTCACTGGATCATAAAACAACTGAGCTTCTGTCCTGAACTCTTATCCTCAACCCATAATAAGTGAAACATAGCATATACAGGGAATAAGGTACAACTGAGTACATTCAGTTTATATTGTTTCTTAGAAAAGCTTTAAAGGAGCAGATTTTGGCTGTGAAACTACTTCTCCCTCAGTGTCCTCCCACCAAAATGACTACACAGCAGATGTTCTTGTTAAATATATTGTCTTTGCTATGTGACTTTTTTTTTGGTTCAGTTTTGCTGGTTTGATTGCTCCTGGATTACTTTTTTGGAATAATTTTTTCTCTTATTCCTAGCCAAAATATCAATTAATGTCTTTTGAGAAAACAGAAATTTTCAGCAATAATTTGGTTGATCTCTCTTGAGCTGAATGATACAAAATCTATCTTTTAAAACCTCTTGAGCAACAGGGAGGCCTGTACAGATTTCATTATAACGTGATGTAAAATATGGGTCTTACACAGTCATAATCATACACCTTCACAGCAATTATCTGCTGTCCTGATTGGAAGAGAACTATGCCTTGATGAATCATTGTGAATATAAACCACATAACTAACAGTTCATTAAATTAGTGTAAGAAAAGTAGTACAGTAAAACCAATGTCCAGACTGTAAACAAACTGTGGGAGCTTCAAAACTGAAAGTGGGTCTGATGAGGTCCACACAGAGCTAGTCAGAGGCTTACAGAGGCCTTTGGAAGACCATGGGCTACAGCAGCAGAGCACTGGGACTACCAGGATAGCTACAGCTCCTCCTTGTCCTGACACCACAGTTGAAAAAGACCAAAAACTGGTCACTGACATTGAATAAACTTGCTTTGTTTATACACCTTTAATAAAAGGTGCATAGTGTGGTCTGGAGGGTTGGTATCTGTTATCCTGCTTTGTCTTCAACTGCTGATCATCTGCACAAATTAGTGAGAACACCCATGGGCAGGGAAGCCAACTCCACCTGTACGGGACGAGTGGACCAGGGTGCTCTGTGGGTATCTTAAGGTTGAGCTCTCATCAGGATTTGCTGATGTCAAAGCACTGCAGATGATTTCTTGGGTTCCCCTACCTTCCCCACAAGCTGCTTTCATGATGCGTTTTGGGGCACTCTGTCACATACGCGGCTGTGACTGAGCAGTGAGTTTAGTGTTTGTAGGAAGAGACCAAAAGAGAGACACCTCTAAAAAGGCAGAGAGCTGGCATGCTCATTTGAGCCTTCCCTCTAGAGGAAATCAGGCCAAAAATTACTTTTATCATGAAAAAGATCTCCAGAATTATATGTTCTGGTGAAATGCCAGGTTTGGAAAACATCAAACCCAACACGGGAATTTGGAGAAAAGTATGCCTGTAAGGAAATACCTTCCCATAAAAAATGGTAAAATGTGCAGCATTAGCTACCATGAAACTACAAAGGAAGATGCTGGAATTATTAAAAGCTTGGCTGCCCCATTGCAAAGGTTAATTAGTTTTTCAGTGATAAACTGAGCTGGATGGTGCCATAAACTGATCAGGAGCTTTTGTAGAGCTTTTTTCCCCCCGTACAACAAAAACAACTGCAGACTGCTAACATAGCTTTGTTTATGTGTTCAGTTCAACCAGCTGATTGCCACTGCTCCATGTGAAGTGAGCCACAGATGACTGCTTCCCAGAAAGGGAATTTGTCCAGCCTTAAGCAGAGTTCCCTTGAGAGCCCACTGGTAATGGCAGAGAGTATTTACCTAAAAGTACCTGGTTGCCAAAATGAGATCATCTCATTTCCCTTTGCTGGCTTGGTTGAAAGTCAAGTTCATTCTTTAAATCCCTTCTTTTCTTTTCTTTTTTTTTTTAAAGTTCCTGTCAGCAGTGATTAACAATTCCTGTACTTGTGTTGCAGCGATGGTGGTGTGAGCGTGCCAGCTCTGTCACAGTCTAGACGTGCAGGTACACATGATGTGCTCACACCCTGTCATCTGACAGGCCTTCAGGTAGCAGAGATGTATATCTCCTCAATGAGTTTTAATAACCAAAGCACTAAAGCTGTGAAGTATCAAGCACTTCCCATACACCCACTTCTTTGCCAGATTAGGCCCTAAATCTCTCTAAATGTATGTTTCTTTGCTAGGAGAACGTTTAGGTTATATTTTAAATCTTTTCTCTTTTACAGCTGCACAATTCAGTTCAGCTGTTTTAACTGTAAAGCTGTTTCACAGAGACCAAGAATAATAATGTTAAAACTATGAAGTTAATTTATGATCTGGTGATGATCAAGCAGCTTCAAGCAACTCTTCAGTGTTTCAGATGGACTTATCTTCAGACACAGTCAGCTATGGCTGGACGCTTAGAGAAGTCAGCTCAGCTTCCAGATGTCCCTTCAGTCTTCAGCTCTCATACTTTTTCTTGACTTTTTTACTCTTCAGTCCTTTTATGTCTCTGTTCCTCCGAGCTCTTTCTTCCCTTCTTACACAGCTTTCTCCTCTCCTCTTCTCTTGTTAATGCTGTCGGCTGCAGCCACAGCACAAGCAGATCCAAACATTTTCTGTGTCAGTCCTCCAGGAATGTCTGTCTAAGGCCCAAGAGATGAGGAGGGAGAACGCAAAGGACTGGAGTGTCACAGTGCAGCCACCTTTTAGTCATTACCCCAGCTCTGGTGGGTTTGCATTCCTCTAACCACAGGCCTGATCCTCAGCGCCCCTGTAGTCTATTTACAACGTGTTTAATAATTTCCACCAGCTGGCCCTTATTGAGAGTGTCACTCAGTATTTATGTAACAATTTAATGTATCAAATAGCATGGCAAAAAACTCCATCCTAACTAACTTTATTGTTTTTAGGCTGATAATTTTTCGGTTTTAATTAACAGGTGTTTGTTGTCAGCAGTTTTCCTCTGGACATCCTCAAAACCCTATTGGGGAGCAATCAAACCTCCTCTCTCCCCAGCAGACTTTGGATCAGGCCCCCAGTGCTGAAACCCAGTCTTTGAAGGTCACTTTTCACTTCTAGGATCAACAACTTGGAAATAAAGGAGTGCAATTAATGTCCCACATGGTTTAAAAAATAATTGTGAATGGCTTCAAAACCTGACATTTCAACTGGGAATGCAGTTGATTTAATCACAACAAAAAAGCAACAATCACATGAGGATGCTGCTGTCATATGATTTTTTTTGCATAGTCAGTCACAGCTTTGATTTATGCTCCTTCTCTGCCAAATAATGAGGGCTTAGTTTAAACAAGCCTGGTATCCTTAAGGATATTGCCTTCACCCTTTTCCTTGGCTGGCAGCAGGAGGCTCCAGCCAGGAGGGTGCTGAAGCATGGAGTCTACCTATTGCAAGATGCACAGGACTGGACATCAGAGCCTGTGATACTGCGAGAAATGCTGGCTGGGGCACTCAGGGTAGTGACAATAATTTAGCTAATAGAAAATGCTAGAAAAATAGAAGAAACTAAGAAGAAATCAAAAAATAATAATTAGTCACAGTTCTAAAATCTCCTTCCATTGGGCAATCTCTTAATTCCCTTGACAGTGCCTTGGATTTACAGAATTCCACATGCCCTGCCCAAAATAAAAATGATTTAGTGTTGCCCCGCTTGCTGGCTTCTGGCTAGCCAGCGTCTCACTTGCCAGTATACTTTGGGATCACTGAAACCACTACTGAACTCCCGTCTTGAGGACCATACTTGCTTCTACACCATGTCATCTCACCAAAGCTTGTTCTTTGCTGCAAACAAAAGGAAGAAACCTCATGCGGCTGCCAGGGCTGCAACGCAATTCAGTTGCTGCACTGCCTCCAGAAGAACAGCTGGGCTGGTGCAGCATGTTGAACCGGAATTTGAACCACTAAGTGCAGTGTTTGCCAATCTGCCTCTATTACCCTACTCCTCTTGAGCCATTGGTTATACCTCCTTATTAAGTTGGGCAGCAAAGTCTTTTTTTCCTTTATCTCTACACACTCTGAAGTACATACAATGAAGTACTTGTCTGTGTGTAGGTCATGGCAACTTGTGACCTAGATATTTTAACATGAAGGTGACAGATCACTGGAATGGGCTGCCCAGAGACACGGTGGAGGCCCCATCTCTGGAGTCATTCAAGGTCAGGCTTGATGGGCCTCTGAGCAACCTAAGATGTCCCTACTCGTGTAGGGAGGTTGGACCAGATGACCTGTAGAGGTCCCTTCCAGCCTAAAACATTCTGTATTGGCTGGTCATCACTACATATGGTCTGTGATCACACCTCTAACGTTGGGCGCATTGTGTGTGCAACTGCGGTCAGATGGTACATGTGTGTGATCACTAAATGTTTAAATAACATTTCCTTAACAATAAACTCTGATCAGGAGCCAAGTCCAGGGATGCGTTAGAATTGGCCAGTCTCCATTTAGTTTACAGTTGTTGCCCAGCATGCAGGGAGAGACACATGGATAAGTAGTGATGGGTCCACCAAATGCAGTGAGCTGTTGGAGTAACACTTGCAAATCAGACTGGGGCAAGTGTTAATTTGGATTTCTGGAAATAAACTTTTGTAATTTAAAAACAAATTAAATACAAAAATTTATCATTGTGCAAAACTAGTATAAAAATGCCTGCGAGGTAAGTGGTGTGGCTCTAAACAGGTCTCTCAGAAATCCCAGGGAATGCTGAAAGCAAAGGGAGTGAGTCATAAGCACATGAGCTGAAAGAAGCTGAAGACAAAATCATGCATCTCTGCTTAATTCCATCACATGATGAATCCCGGGGCCCTTCATTTAATCAGAGAGCAGAGCAGCGGAGAAACTTCATTCTCACTTCTCAGTAGGGACCGGAGGAGTTACCGTCTGCAGGCACCAGGCACTCTCTGCTCCTTTGCGTGCACTGAGCCAACGCAGGGTCTCCGGCACCATGAGTGTTGTTCGCCACCACCTCGGATTCCTGCTCCTGGCCCAAGCAGTGCTGTGTGCTGCCACCACACGTGAGTGTTTCCTTCACCTTGTCCTCTCTCCCTGCCTCCATGGGTTTGGCATCCCAAGCCTGTGCAGTAAAAATGGTTGTTCCTTGCATAAGCAGTGGTTGCTGGAGCTGTGCTTGGGTAGGTTGCCAGGCTCTGGGTAGAAATGTCACCTGAGCTGGAGAAACACGCCAAGAGCTATTCAGTTATCTATTCCCTGTGTTCCACAGGTACACAGAGCTGACTGAAGCTAAGCCTTGGCTCATTTCAACAAATTTCTGACAGTATTTCCCCAGCTCAAGCGTGGCTAAAAAGGCAGATGCTGAATGGACTTCTCCTAGTTTGCACAGCTGAGCTGTGGCTGGGAGAGGCCAGCCCCCCACTCAGCCCTGTGGATCCCCAACCTCAGGAGCTCAGTCAAGGAATTAGATCCTCAAGTCATGCTGGGCAGGTACTGGGCTGGTCCTCTTGCTTCTTTCTGGGCTCCCAGCTTGACCCAAGTCTTGGGCTGACTCCCTGAGCTCAGAGCTGGGAACCCAGAAATGGGATTTTAGGCTCAAAGTCCAGAATCTACAGTAAGGAAACTGAAGACCTTAAAAGCTGCGGTCCAGCTGAGCATCCATGTAGCCTTGTACCTGTGTCCAATAGGAAACAGTAATGGATGTATAACTGGGCAAGTGTATGGGGGTATTTACGCAGGACACTTTCCCAGCCTCTGATGGTTTATAGAACCAGAACTAGCTCTATCAGATGCAGATTCATTGTATTTAACAGTTTTTATTGGACCTTTCTTCCATCCATTCCTGCACTTTGATTGCAACCTGTGTAAATTTTTGGCATGCGCAACATCCTGCCAGCAAATGTCACTCTTCAACTGTGCCTTACATGAAGAAATAGCATTTATATACTAGAACCTGTAACCTGCTGGTTTCATTTGATTCTCCTTAGCTTTTGTACTTTCTGAAATAGCATCAAACTGCTTATTCCTCCATGCTGTTCATGATTCTGTTTTTATAGTCTCCTCTGTCACCTCTTCTCCAGGCTCAAGACACAGCCTATTTAACTGTTCCTCATATGGAAGCAATTCTGTTCCTTTGTGGCACCCTCACCACCTTTCTCTGAATTTTTTCAGTTCTCTTATACCCTGCTTGAGCTGCAGATAATAGATGTGAATGCACAAGGCATTATACAATGCTGTAATGACATTTTTCAACTACCAGTGAGCACTGCATTCAAAACTGTAAAGGTACAAGATCTCTTTTCTGAGTGGCAATAGCTAGTTTAGAGCCCCTCGTTCTGTAAGTAAAGTTACCTTTAACTATGCTGAATTTCATTTAGTTTTATTCTTCAGTCATTGAGTTTCACACAGTCCTCCTCTCTACGATCTTCAGCAAAGAACTTTACTGCTTACCTGTTTTCCAGATTATGAACATTTAAAATTATTTCAACAATTGAGAAAACTGGCCACTTACGCGTAACTTTTGGTTCATATATCCTAACTAGTTATTTATTCATGTGAAATTCTTCATTTTTATCCCACGGTAACTTCATTCCCTTATGTGCCTTTAGCGATGGACCTCATTAAACGCTGTCTGGAACTCAAGCAGACTATAACAAGCAGGTCAGCCTTGTTCCCATGCTCTCTGTCTCCCTCAGTGAAACTTGAATATATTTGTGAGGAATGCACTCCTTTTATGGCATATCATATTAATCCACTGTATCTGCTAATTCTGTTCTTCGCTGCTGTTTCCACCAGCTTCTCCAATTTGAGCCTCAAACTTTTTGTAATTGTCTAAATCTTCCCTGGAAGTGTTTTTAAGAACTGTCATCATATTTGCCAACTTTTGTTTCTTGGCCACTGGGGCAGTTTTAAGCAAGATTTTACATGCTATGGTTAACAGCTCATTTATTTCACTCTTGAATACCTTCCACACTTTTTGAGCCATCCTATCCAGACGACTACTTCTTTTTGTTGATTTGTTCTAGAATTATTTTTCTGTGTGCCAACACTTCATTTTGAGAGAGATTCTCCATCACTGTAAAGAAAAATTCTAGCACAGAAAACTCTTACACTCCTCCTTTGTGAATGAAAATGTAAACTAACATATTTGACTTTTGTGCTATCCCTTTATCCTCTCCGAATGCTTCTTTTGTATCTATATCATCTTTGGCCCTATAGACTTTCTAGCAAGCTTTCCACTACTTTGTATTTGAAAAAAAGATTAGTTAGTAGTTTTTATGTTTTTGCAAGTTGTTCCTCAAATTCTTTTTCATTCTGCTTTATTACATTTCTGTATGTAACTTTAGAAAGTTTGCAGTATTTTCTTAACTCTTCTTAACTTGGCCATAACATCAGCTTTCATCCTCTTTAGCTGGGTCTTCTATTTATTGCTGTTGTTCTAACATTGGCTTTTGTTCTCTCCTTTATGGCTAACACACAAAATGCACACTTCTTGTCTTTGCTACGTTTTTCAGCAAAATGAAAACCAGAATGAGAAAGAAGAAAGTGAATCAGAGTACAAGCTCTTTTCTCCTATGATCACCTCAGCAAAACTATTTCAGTAATAGTTTCCTTGGAGTGTCATATTTTGAACTGAATTGCTCTAATTTTGCGTATGACCAACATCTGTTCTTGAGTGGTTTTCATTGTTAAAGAAGAAATACATTAAAGCTTTTTGTCCCTTTAAATTCAGCAACTAAAAATCTTCAGTTCCATGTGTTAGAGAAAATAGTGCTGGAGTCTTTGCTCATCTGAAAAAATGTCTTTGTCTTGTCCTGAAGCTTGTGAAATGTTTTATGTTCGATTGAAATAAACAAAGCACATCAGGGAGGCAGAGAACTGCCTAAGGAGCTTGTGATTTAGCAGCAGTGACCACAGTTATTACCAAAGCTGGACAAGAAAATGACTTCTGAATTCAAGAATTGTTATTGAAAATTCAAAATTAAAAGCATTTATAAAATTAAAAGTGCTCCAGCTCTTTTTGATGAATTGAGCATTTGGGAAAAAAACAATGATTTAAATGTTTTGATCTGACAAAATAAAAACAGTTTTGTTCATTAAATATTTTCTAGATAACATCAAAGAGAACGGGGAAAAGAAATTAAGAAAAATCCCTAGCCACTTACTTTCAAATAAGATAACACATTAATTTAATGACCTAAAATGTAATTGAACTTGATAAGCCTTTGTGAAATGCTTTTATCATTGCTAATCTGTTTTTTTCCTGGGAAAAGTGTCTGAACAACATTACCCAACTCTTCTTCTGACCAAGACTGAAAACAATACAGCATGTGATACAGGCCATTAATACCAGCCACGATGTTATGCTTTGCTCATATCAAAATATATTAAACCTGCAGGAAAGACCTGGTTCAAACGATTTCAATGAGACTGTGGGGAGTTCCTGCAGAGCAAAAGACTGTGGGAGAATATGCTTCTCAGTGCAAAAATCTGTTCTTTTCCTTGAACCTTGCAGTCCTCACAACTGAGGCAAGAGCTACCAGTATAAGTTCAGAGTGACCATTGAGATGCAACTAGCCAAGGGACGCCCTTCCTGCCCAGCAGAAATCTCACTGGGCAATAAAACATCAAGAAGAAGCAGGTCCTGCCTCTTCTTCAGTGCTGTTTCTCTGGTTTTCCCTTGAAGTAAAATTAGGAGTCACATGCCCATAAAGACCATGCTTAAACCGGCTACACCTGCTCTGTGCCTTTTGAAAAGCTCAGAGAAACTCCAACAAAGCCAGTTGTATTACAGCACACAGGGCCATTCTTGCCCTTCTTACAGGTCTCTGCATTTTCTTTGAAGTCATCCAGCTTTTTGTTGCACTTAGGTATAAATCTCAGAAGCATTCAGCATCAGCTACCTTTAAAATAAAGCCATGAAAAGCAGAAATCCCTTGATGTTGTGACTGAATGGCACGCCCAGCAGTTACCTGATTAACATGACAGAGTTGTTTAAAGCCCTCAGGCTTTAATGGAACTCTGCCTATGAGCCTGCCTACAAATATATCTTTATGGCATCCTACAGCGGTTGACGTGTTCCTACATGTTACTTGGGTATTTACTTTGCTTTTCATTATGTGTACTTTGTGACAGAAAGGGGAACCCTGGAAGGCCTGGGAAAAGTTTGAGCCCATACATTTGTGGTAATATGAGAAGAAAGAGGTTATTAAAGTTATTTAATAGCTGAGCCATTTTAAAGTAATAGGCATGAAATTAATATGTTTTTGTTGTTATGTTATAAACAGATTGAACTTACTATTCAGCTTGAAATTTCCTTTTCTGGAAATACCAGCTTCTGTTAAAATTCATTCCACCCTCCCACCCAAACCACCAGCCAACTCACCAAAGAAGCCTCACTGGGTCAAAATTAATTCCTGGCATAACTTGCACTAGAGCACAACTCAGGCACAGAGTGAATTTATCCTGTCAGCCTTTTACTCATAGATTTATTATGAGGCAGGCACAAAGCAGTCAACAATCAAGCAACCTCTGTACAACCAGTCTGAATTTTGCAGGGTTTTGCCCATTCATACAAACAATTGCTCTGATAAGTTCAAAATGTCATAAACCTTTTTATTCTTTCTCCGGAAAGTTTGCAATAGTGCAAGTATAAAAATGTCCGTCTGTCTGTCAGTGGTGGAATTGTCTGTGTATTGGTTAAAGCTGATGTTAGTGTTTACGGCTGTGATGATAAGCTTTCATCATGTTCTACCAGTGAAGAGTTTTCTGATCAGTGTGAGTGTAGTCGTAAGAAGGCTGTGCAGCACAAGAGCAATGTGTTTAAAGGGTGGTAGGGAAAATGCTATTACATTGCATGTGCATTTTTTCTCTCTAGGGTTTCAAGATGTGCTGAGCCACGGCAGAACTACTCCTGTCACATCATACAAGAACATACACGGCTGGTCTAGTGACCAAAATAAATGGAATGAAAAGCTTTATCCTTTCTGGGAAGAAGGAGATCCCAGATGGAAGGACTGCTGGAAAGGTGATCACACATATACATTTCAAAGACACTGATAAAATTGGCCAGAAAAGCCACCTCACTGAAGAGTGCAGGTGCTGTAGTGGTTTATCATAGGTGCAATGTCTACCACTGCTGGAAGGAATAGCAAACTAGAGATGATTAGCTTTGATAAAATTCCCAGTACGCTGTCTGAGGAAACAGAACAGTGAGTTGTTAACAGTAAATGCTTTCCCATGGCTCACAGTCTCAGACATTAATACTTATAAGGAAGTACTGATGACTAGAGCTCTAGGACAATCCATTATTTGAAACATACCCTAGAGGACAGTTATCTTCAACTGCTACCTCAGTAGGGCATTGTGGGCTTCAGTTTCACAACTTCGGTGAAGACCCTGTTTATTATCACCTGGTCTGAGCTGAGGTCTAAAGCCCTCATCCCAGTATCCCTGGGGAGCAGCAAAAATATTCTCCTTTGGAATATATCAGCCCCCATGGGTAAAAAACCCATATTCTTAGCTCTAAGAAGGAAATGAATGACAGACCAGTAAGTTATGTGGAAGTACATGAGGAGTCCCTCTGATTGTTCTAAGTTGGGGTTTTTATAAGAGTGGAAGTGACTCAGAAGCACAAAACCCCTTGGAAACAGAGGAATCAGTAAAGCAATTCTACTGTAAATAGTGCACAGTTGGTCGCTGCTGCTTTGATGCATCCTTTACTGCAGTGAAGACCACTTTTCTTCTGTACAGGTGGAAGGGTGACAGCCAAACTGGACACTGATAGCCCAGCACTGGTAGGATCCAACGTGACCTTTGTTGTGACTCTCCAGTTTCCCAAGTGCCAGAAAGAAGATAATGATGGCAACATAATATATGAGAGCAACTGTACCCAGGGTAGGTAACATCAGTCTCCCTGCACCATACACGTGTCTGACTATGGTGCTGCCATGAACATGCCATGAATCTCTGGAAACATCAGAGGCACACCGTATGAACAACAGCCATGTTGCAGCTGGCAACTACATTCGTGCCTAACCTGTGCCCATCACGTTCTTTCCTCAGAAGATCACTGTGGTATTTTTACTGTTCTGCACCCACTATACATAATGACCAGGTAATTTAAGATTTGCCTTTACTATTAAATTGTCTTCCCAAAACAGTGACATCAATTTGGCTTCCTAACAAAACTGTTACTGCTTTTCAGCTCAGTAACCAGGTTGCACAGTCACACTGTTTTCTTACAAATTTATAAAGCTGTCAATTTATAAATTTGAGATTTTTTTTCAATTAGAAATTACAGAACTCGCTAACCATCATCTGCATCTTGAAAAATCCTCAAGAAAGAGTAAATCTCATATTTCCATATTTTAAGAATTAAAAACAAACAAGAAAAATAATTTAAAAATCAGGCAACCTTTTCATCAGAGAATCACCTTTTTTCATCTTACTGTTATATGGAGCAAAAACCCAATCATAATTCCAATGTTTGAAGCTGCTGGATCTAGAGTGAAACAGGCTTTTGCACCTTTCTTCCTCTGAGTTCACAGTTGTTCAACAATTTTTTTTAATGATGAAAGTAATTTTCCTTTCAGAGCATACCAGCAAATTTTTCATCAGCCTGAGTTCTGCTTTTTGGCCATCTACAGTTTTGTTAACGGCTGATATCCATTCTCTACTTAGTATCTGCTGTGCTGTTTGGGGAAGGAAACAGTCCTTTTATTTTTCAGAAAGGAACTGAAATTCATGTCTATGTTATTTAAAGGTGCCATAAAAAACTTTTCTGACAAAACAAACCAAGTCACTTCCTCACAGTGCTTCCACGGCTGCTATTTCTACTTAAAATTTTAGACCCTGCTTGCCAAATGTTCAGTTAGCCCCACTACTGCAGCAAAAGTCTTGGGTGAGCAATTTTAAATTGTGCCTGGCCCATGAGACATTACAATTTTTTTAAGCTTCTAAATAAAACAATGGCAACCCAGAACAATTTGGTGTTTACTTTAAAAACAAAGCACAATCTTAGAAAAAAACAAATGTCAGTCTAAAAATACTCCACTTACTTAACCTGCTGTTTAAGTGCAATAACTGCGGTAACCTGGGGTGTCTGCCTCCCATTTCCTGACTTTATGCACATTTCTGAGTTGATTTGGAACATGTCCTATTTCTACACTTAGACCTCCCAGCTTCCCAGGATCAGCAAGTCTATGTCTACAACTGGACTGAATGGATTGACAACTGTGACTGGGAAAACTGCACAAGCAACCACAGCCATAATGTATTTCCAGATGGGAGACCTTTCCCTCGTTCTCCTGGCTGGAGAAGAAGGAACTTTGTCTATGTGTTTCACACGTTTGGTTAGTACTGCAACCCATCCCTTGGTTCGGCTGATGCTGCAAATCTTATATTCACTCTGTACACTAACTCATTTCTCGAGTATGTTTTAATAGAAGTCCTTTAAAGAGGAAAGGATTCCATGCTTTTGAGTGGAGATCCCAAATTCATTCCCTGCTTTCCAGAGAGTCCATCAGCTGCTCATTCTGGAAATCACAGATTACCAAGAGATTCTTTTTAAATCTGCATTCACAGTACTATCACTGAAGAAAATTAATTTCCTTACAGCATTAGTCGAGATCCTTTTCTAGGAAAACAAAGGGTCTAAGCAGGCCAGTCAGATTATTTGTTGACCAGTTTCTGCCACTTCAGATTCTTAAATTTGAGACGGTAGTGCTGCACATCTTCAGCTCAGCTTAATGGTACAGCACTTCTTGCCTCTGGGGAGGTGGAAACTGCCACTGATGGTGTGGTACTGATCTGGTCACAGATGGTGCTTTTCAGGGTTTCCAGCTCCTAAGTGTGTAACGGTTGGGCTACTCCTGACACTGGCTGCATACTAAGTCTTAGTATCCTAACTTAGCTTAGCTAAATCAGCATTATCATCAGTCTCAGCATGAGTAATAATACTAATAATAATAATGTCCCAAATT
>JAVSBS010006108.1:32877-44428 GCA_033124195.1 Coracias cyanogaster
GGGATGTTGCTGAGTTCAGTGTTGGCCTGTGTGATCAGGCAACTGATGGCAGCATGAAATGATGATGGCTGAACCAGAATCACAGGTGATCATCCCCACCACATGAGTTTATTACTTCCTTGATAAGGTTTTCAGAAAATCCTGGACAACTAAGTCAAACTTAAATCCCTCACTTTGGCTCTTATAGAATCACAGAATACCACAAGTTGGAAGGGACCCAAAAGTATCATTCTGCTCCTCACAGGACTTGTCTCCTTAATAAGAAGGCAGTTGTCTGTGCATGTGTTCTCCTGACTGCTGCCATCCAAAAGAAAAGGAAACTTTAAATTTTCAGTGATTTCGGTGCCCGTCTTTACAACACTGTAAACCAAAAGTATGCGAGGTGAACATGCATCTAAACACATTGAATTGCTGCTTAATTTTCAAATGACACAGCTGTATGGAAATGTACTGAATATCCTCAGCCACCAGCACACCCATGTGAAGTGTCTGACACAGCTTGCATACAGTGTGAACTACAGCTACTAAACAGTAACATTTCTCACCCCTCTCTAGAGATGGAGAGAGGAGGTTTTCAAAGGCATAAATAACAAACTCTGAAATCAGTGGGAATTAGATGCTAAAGCTTCCATCTGTGCCATTGCATATATTCACTGTCCATATGCCACTTAGGCAGCACTAAAGGGACAGTGCAGGTATCTATGTGCTGGCAGCTGAGACTTAATTACACTGTAAGATGTATGTGCTGCACATATCTATCACCTGTCCTCCTCACATTGATAAAAACATAATAGACTTTATTCAACCTTCATTAAACAATTGTCATTCACTGTTGTACTTAACTTCTCCTAGTGACAGTTCACCATAATATTCTAGTTCACCTAGAATAAGGCTGAGTAACTCAGAGCCAAGAAAATAAAGCCAAGCTGTCACTGTTGAAAAGATTTCAAGTAATCATCACTGTTGCTGCTATTAAAGGACATTTTAGGTTTGTTTTTTTCTTTCAGATACAGAGTTTAGGGAATCACTTCACTGCTGCAAGCTTCCCTCAGGAGCAGAAAGGCAGCATGGAGGAATTGCGCTCCCTGCTCCGTCAGAAGACAACAGGGCAAAGGATAAGTCTCCAGGTACATTTGTTAAAGACATCAGCCTTATGGTAGTGATGTAGACCCTTGGCCAAGGACAGCTAGACATATTCTCACAGTCAAAATGTTTCAGTGAAGTGCTTTTAACAAGAAAAGCAACAGACAGCTAGCAGATTAGACAGCAATGTAGACTGAGATGTTTAAATACCTGCATTCCAAAAATGGGCAATTTAAGCTTCTAGACTTTTCACACTGCCCTAAATATTAATGTGGAAATATAATGGTACCCATAAATCTCCACACAATGTTTTGCTGAAACACTTAAAGTTCCAAATTTCCATATTTCTTTTTTGCCTATCATTGGGTAATTATTCACTGTTGGCTGTTGTCCTAAACACCCTTCCTGACCTTAAAAATGTCACTACCGGCCTAATTTACAGCATTCCCAAATCCCATAGGTATAAATGTGAAAAGTCAGTGCTCAGCTTTTTCAGAAAAACATTGTAAAAGAAGAGATCTGTCTAGACAACAGCTGAGGGGAAAAGCTCCAGGTTATGCTTTCTGAGTCAGGGCTCCTTCTTCTAGCCTCTTACCACAACCAATTTCTTCTGTAGAATATATTTGGGTTAGTGCCACTTCCACTTAAACCAATTCCAAAATTTCTTGTTCCCAAAACTTCTTGTTCATCATGGTAGCATTAGTCAAAACAAAACAAAGGACTGACTAGCTGATAGAAAGGCAAATGGTGGTGCCAAATATCTGCTGTTCAGACACTTGGGTTTCAAGTTACTGTTACTGACTTACAGGAAAGCTTTGGAGGCAGAGTATGATGATGCTTAGGGCTGACTTAGGAAAGTTCAAGGATAGCCTTCAGCCCTACAGGCTTCCCTGGAGAATAGGAATGAAAGATGCAGCCTAGGCATCTGCATGGCTGTCCAAGGCTTAAAATTTGACTCAAAGACTGGAAACATGCCTTCCTGTCCTTGCTCTCCTCTGCATTACCATGAACCTCTCTTTAAAATGATCCTAGAATCATAGAATGTCTGAAGTTGGAAGTGACTCATAAAGATCATCAAGTCCAATTCCCTGCTCCATGTAGGACTATCTAAAACTAAACTATATGACTAAGAGTGTCATCCAGATGATCCTTGAACTCTGACAAGTTTGGTGCCATGACCACTTCCATGGGGAACCTGTTCCAGTGACCGACCACCTTCTCAGTGAAGAACCTTTTCCTAATGTTCAATCTGAACTTCCCCTGATGCAGCTTCATACCATTTCTGTGTGTCCTATCGCTAGTCACCAGAGAAAGGAGATCAGCACACTGCCCTCCACTGCCCCTCTTGAGGAAGTTGTAGACTGAGATGAGGTCATCTCTCAGCCTTCTCTTCTCCAAGCTGAACAAATCGAGTGGCTTCAGCCGCTCCTAGGAAGTCTTGACCTCAAGGCCTTTCACCATCTTGGTCACTCTCCTCTGAACACACTCTTAATAGTTGAGGTCCATCTTATATGTGTGCCCAAAACTGCACACAGTACTTGAGGTGGGGCCACAGCAGTGCAGCGTAGAGGGGGACAATCACCTCCCTTGGCCAGCTAGCTATAGTGTGCTGGATACACCCCAGGACACAGCTGCCCCTTTTGGCTTCCAGGGCACACTATTGACTCATATTCAACTTGCCATCAACCCAAAACCTAGATCTCTTTCTGTAGGGCTGCTCTCCAGCCTCTTGTCCCCCAATTTGTACATATAACCAGGATTATCTTGCCCCAGGTGGAGAATCTTGCATTTGCTCTTGTTAAATGATGCAGCTGGGACTTCCATCCCAGAAGCATGGCAAGGTGCTCTGATCCCACAGTGAAAGGATCAGTGTAGGAATGTAGCATGAGCGTGAAACAAAGATTTTCATTGCTCTTATGTTTTTATTTTCTGAATATGTAATGCCTTAGATTATTTGTTGTTCAGGCAGACTAGTGTAGAGCCCCTGATCCATCCAAGTGAATCCCATTCTGAAAAGAAAAAGAGGCCCAGAAAAAAGCCTTTCCTTTTCCACAAGGTGGAAAATGCCTAGGTGGCATACACTCTGTGCAGCTGTCTTTATATTCTGCTTACATTGTGAGCAAGAAAAGGTTTTGACCAACTCAGTCATAGTACCTAATGAGAAGGTAGATGAGTCACAGCAACTACATGCCCCCCCTCAGAAAATCAACTAAGCAATCAGAAAAGGAGAAGGGGTTTCCAAGCTACTTTATAAATCCATGTTCATGATATCCATTTGTTGTTTGTCTTGGGCAACTCTCACAGAAAAGTGATACTACAGAAAACTTGTTCAGAGCATACCCAGGTACCCACAATCCTTGTAGTGCTATCATAGGGGCAAAATAAGAGTAGCCTTTGCTCCACACTAAGTTTTTGTATTACAAGATTATCTTCCAGGTAAGTATCCCCAAGGGCGCCACCTCTGCTGATCTCAAGGAAACCTATCAGAGACACAGGCCAGAAACTACTTAGAAACTTATTCTAGTGAAAACGACTATAGAGGAGACAGCTGAAGTGGGCAAGATACAAATGAAGTATTTTTGTGGCTGTGCCTCTGATAGCACTGCCACAAATTTCATCAGGGGAAGTATGAGAAGCCTAAATAAATACATTCATAAAGCATCTTGCAAATAAAACTTCAGGAAATACCCACAGTGAGAATTATTTTATTTTTAGGGAGCTAATCACAGAATCACAGAATCATTTAGGCTGGAAAAGACCTCTAGGATCATCTAGTCCAACCTTTGTTGAACATCTCCCTAACACCTAGACCATGTCTCAAAGTGCCACATCTACCCATTTTTTTAAGACCTCCAGGGATGGTGACTCCACCACTTCCCTGGGCAGCTTGTTCCAATGCCTAACCATTCTTCCAGTAAAGAACTTCTTGCTGATATCAAATCTAAACCTCCCCTGCTGCAGCTTGAGGCCATTACCTCTCATCCTATCATTAGTTACCTGGGAGAAGAGACCAGCATCAGCCTCACTACAACCTCCTTTTAGGTAGTTGTAAAGAGCAATGAGGTCTCCTCTCAGCCTCCTCTTCTCCAAGCTAAACAATCCCACTTCCCTCAGTCATGGGTAATGGAACAAGGAAGTGACTTAGGAAAACAAAAAAGTAAATAATAATGGAAAAATAAAGCAGAGCAGAAAGAAGCAGCCTCACAGGGAAAGCACTGGAACATTTCTCAGCTCTCAAACCCTTCAAGAGTGCTAAGGGAGGTAAGAGGTTATGGAAAACAAGACCTGAACTGAGCATCAGCCAAACACTTGAGGTTCTGTACACATAGACTTCAGAGCTTGTCATGTGTATCCTACTGTTGACATTTGTTTCCTCTCCCAGAGGGAATCCTTGAGGTTAATATTATTCAAATGATGAGCATCCAGATGACAGAAAGTCAAGCTGAAAACTCACTGGTTGACTTTGTTGTTACCTGCCAAGGGAGGTAAGTGTGTGAATGAAACTGTCAATCTTCCCTCTTTAAAAATAATTAGGTGCTGGAACACTGTCTGCACTTAGACGCAGCTGCATGAACAGAAGTTGGGAACTGCAGTGGTTCTGTTTCTCGACTGGAACTAAAGATAATGCAAGTCTCATTTGTAAACTATGGCAACAGAGGTTACTGCCAGGCTCTTAGGATTCAGAACAAATGTCAAGCCTCAGTAAAAATAAGAGAACAATCCATATTTTCCAGGCCAAGACAAGATTTCAGCACTTACTGTAAAATGGGAAGCAGTTCTACTGAAATTGGAAGGAAACTCTCTTTGGCCATGATTTTTTGACACTTAGAGTAAATGCAACTTATTGGATAGGAAAACATTGCACTAATATTCCTAGCTCCTAGGAGGGGATTAGAGTTGAGAGGACCGAGAAGTACAAGAATCATCTTGGTATGCAACTGGAAAACAATTAACCTCTCTGAAGTTAGCATTTATTTTTTGGCACATGATACTACATATAAGAATCTCTATTCCTTTCTTAATGATGTGTATTAAAGGTAATGCACTTTATAAGCTGATTGGAGGCTGGTAATTCTGTGATCACCATAACAATATGTAAAACAAGCAGATAATTTCATAGAGTGTATCTATGCATTTTATATAAAATCCACATACATTTATATATAAGATGTATAGGTATGTATAAACTACATATATAATCTATTAATAAAACACTCTTAAATCACTATAGTGCCACTGATTTCACTAAAGAGGCATCAGCACTAAACTGGGGCATGGGTGCAATGTGTCTATGAACCGGGCCAACGGGACTCCACAGATGCAGTGTGTTCTCTTTTCCTCTCCCAGTCTCCCCACAGATGTTTGCACCGTAGTTTCTGACCCCACGTGCCAGGTATCCAAGAGTGTGGTATGCGACCCCATCATCGTCACTGATGAATGCTTACTCACCATCAGGAGAGCTTTTGAGGAACCTGGAACATACTGTATAAACATCACCTTGGGAGATGACACAAGCCAAGCCCTTGCCAGCGCGCTGATTTCTGTAAATGGAGGTGAGTCCACACGGAGCAGATGTGTGAATAGCTTCTCTCTGTGGTCACTTCCCTGCAGGGAAGAAGAGCACAGGAATTTATATGGGTTTTTTATTATGCCTGGAGGCCTCAGCTAAGACAGTGCCAGCTTGTGTGAGAGTCCATGCAGAGATAGATTATTTTTTTCCCTACAGGAATTCTAGATGTTAGAACTTGGTTTGATTTATGTTTACGATCCTTTGAGTTACTCACCCTAACACTGGAGTATGACAGAATATGAACAGTTCTTAAGCCATAACGTATTTTTCCACAGAATAACTCTGTTGGGCAAAAAAGCAGATGGGGGACGTGCCAGCCAGCCTACTCCACACATGGAGAAACAGAGAGGAATTCAGCTTACTTGAGACAGAATCAAGGACTACAGCTGAGCTGGCTGCCATGGGCCCTCTTTGTAGACCACTGACCTTGACCAGGTTTCTACTTTTACATGAGGATAAGATGCATCGGGTTCTGGAAAGATCTGTGTAACATTCATTGACTATAGAGTCTGCCCAGGGTAACTATTTCATAACAGGAGGTTTACCTTTGGTTGAATGAGTGATCGCTGTGCCTTGCTCATGGTTATCCAAGCAGTCTTTGACAGAACCAGGTATTAAAATCAGCCTCAGTCAGAAGCCTAAATGATCATGCTGTCTCTCTGCTTCTGCTCCATTGCCCTTCCGACCTCCCTCTGCAATGTCCTAATGACTCTTCTAAACTCCTTAATTACTATCAGCCAAGCAACTGACCCTTTGTGGTCATTTGCCACAGTATTTTTGGCTGATTTTATTTAATCTACATATAAATTTAGCTGTACTGGTGACTAAGGCCCAATGTCTGACCAGTAAGTGTATTCCAGCTCCTAAAGATTAAAATAAGCATGCAGCAGGATTTTTCAAAGCTGTGTTCACAGAGGCTAACTTTAGCCCAACAAGGCTGGTCTTCCTAGGTTTCCTCCAGAAGGCAAAGCTAAGTTGTACTTTTGGGCTTCCACTATAATCAAAGCAGAATTGGGATCTAAGAGAGGTTGCTGCTTTGAGTCACATTCTATAGGAGCCCATCTAACATTTGCCAACACTTCTCATGAGCACAATTTTCCACTCTTTTCAAGAGAAGGCAAGTATTTATCAATTTCTGAAAACACCATAATTTGGTGCCGGAGTATTTGGTGCCTAAACATCTAGTCCTTGAAATCTGGCAGGACTGTGCCTGTATGTAGGCATTGCACAAAACATCACTCTTAACTTGCTTACATAGATGTTGAATGGGTTACAGTCCTGTGATTTAGACCCATCCTATCAGTATGTGTTGCTTTGCAAAATAGTCCAAGGACCTACCTTATTCATCAAATATAGTAAATCCAGGGTCAGCAAGACCCTTTGTTCCCTTCTATGCTGCAAGAGCAGCCATGTGTCTCAGAAGCGTGGCTCCCAGGAGAAAACTGGCAAAGCCCAACTCACATGCTGGTGGAACTGAGAATTAAACCGATTAGGATGTGAAAGCATCACGTCCTGCCAAAGTTACTGACCTCTAATGCTTACCATATTAGAAGTATTAAGTGTACTTCAATCTGTACAGCAATCAAGTAAAAATGACATTGTCTTTAGAAAATCTATCTCACAGCAACAACAATGCTAACTGAATCAAACTACTTTCTCAACTCTAGGATCATCATCAGGAACAACAGAAGGTGTCTTTATCTTCCTTGGTTTGCTGGCAGTGTTTGCTGCCATTGGAGCTTTTGTTCTTTACAAGTAAGTTGCTGGTTTCTAGGATTAAAAATAGTTCAAGGAACTGTAAAAAATATTGAAGTAACAAGACCAACAACTGAAATTCGCATTATCTATATTTTCATTTATTTTCTATTGTTGTTCATAAATATTCTGACAAATATTCAAGAAAATAAGATTACTGGCTTAAGCCACAAAATCATTGGAAAATATGCAAATGTTGAAGGCTTTCAACGAAATTTACATTCTGTGCTCATAAGCACAAATGGTAACACTACAAAGCCTGGGAACTGCGTATAAGCAGTGAGCAAACCCAAACTGCCTGATGGGATTTATATATGCGGTAAAACCTAACAAGCAGAAATTTAATTTCTCTCTAAAACTCTTACAAGAAGTGTTCATGAATGACTGACAGATCAAGAATTAATCATCAAAATTCTCCATTAAATAACTGACAAATAAATTATTGGGTCAAAAAGTGCTGGACATGCAGGAAAGTAGTTAACAGAAGCACGTGTTACTGCATTATTAGCTTGGGCGTTTCTCATGAAACTTTAAGACTGCACCAACCTGAGTTAAGAGCGTGCTCACCCTTCACAATCAGTGGTGAGAATGAAACACCTCCACAGAGCAACAGCAAGCAATGGAGCCTTCTCACTAACCAGGCTTTAGTCATCACTTGTGACCTGTGGCTGTTAACCATGAGACGGGATTGAAGAAGGAAGGGGGAGAGAGAATATACGTTTATGAATATGTTATTAATTCTCTTATGTACTGGGCACACGCTAAATGGGGACTTTGATATCCATTTGTTTCAGCCACTAACCGTGCACATTCTTTGTAGGAGATACAAGCAATACAAGCCTATCGAGAGAAGCCTGGGACAAGCAGAGAACCAGGAGGGACTAGCTGCTTACTTCATCAATTTCAAAGCAATTTTCTTCCCTAATAGTACTGAGAGAAATCCTCTGCTGAAAAGCAAACCAGGCATTGTTTAAACCTAGTCTAACACTGACTACAATAGCTGAACTGTACTATGATGGGATTTTCTTGTTAAAAAAAACAAACGGGGGGTAAGGTGAAAGCACATATAGCTAGGATAGCAACTTTTGGGAGCTTGGTGCAGATAGCAATATGAAAATAGTCCTTCATAGAAAACAATGAGGTAGTTTTGTGCACGTGCTGTTCTTGCTTGTGACCTAGGATACACTCTTCTGAATAACTAACACACCTTCCCCCTTATCTGGGTTTTCTTACTTCTCATTTAACTACCTGCAAAACTAATCAGATCTGTAATCTGGAGGGGGAAAAAAAAAGACTGATTTAAAACCAAAACACAACTTGTAAATACTTAAATACTCTAGTACAGCTGCTTACTGCCTTAGCAGGATTCCTGCCTCTGCTGGAAGGACAGACACAGGGGGCAGGCACATGCTATGTCTGGGGACTGAAACGTGCCATGGCCTATTCCCAGGCACTGGCGCTGAACTGCTGACGCTGTTCCACTGTCCAGGAGGTTCTAGGAGCCTTGCCCTAGGCAGGCTAGCGCCCCACCAAGCAAACCCCAGATTCTGGGAACCACCAGCGGCACTGTTCCCCACCAAGAGCTTGGCAGCAGCCGCCCTGTTTTGCAGGGTTCAATAGCATAGATGCAGCTCATTACTTGCCAGTTAGCCTCAGGGCCAGAAAACAGGCCTGGACGCATTTAGTTTCCTACTGGACGTGGCTACCAGCGCACGAGCCTCACTGTAAACAAGACCACAGACACCCGAGCAACAAGATGAGGCCCATCTACTTGGCTCTCCCTGTTGAAACTTTTACTCTGAGCCCCATGGAAAACCCTTAGATACAACTGCTTTGAGTCCTTTGTTTCCACTAGTGTTGAGATGCTGGACTGGCACCACCGCTCCCCAGAGGGCAGATACGTGCTCCATGTACAAGTGTCACCAGAATGAGGGTTCTAGGAGGAAGGGGTTCACTGAGATGAGAAAAAAGACCAAAAAATGCTTTAAATAGTTCATTTTCCATATGAGCCTTGCTGTTAATATTAAAGGTTATAATCAAAATTAAATTAACTCTCAACTAGGGGCTGGGGAAGTGACTTTATACAATCCATTTCTAAACATTGAATTCTTTGAAGATCTATATTTTAATATAATTAGCTTATTTACTGTGTCTTGGAACATCTCTGATTCATATTGTTCTCAGTTCCTGAAGCAATATACAAGTGTAAACATATTTTCTTTCTACCTTAGCAGACCTGTCAAATGCTCCTCATTTGTAACCCGAATCTAGTCTTCTACTGCTTCCCCAGTGTGCATGGACAACTTTAAATGACTTAAGGATATAAAAAGTGCAGATTCCAACATACCTGTGAGATTAGTTCTAAAATTCAGCAGCCTCTTATTTTGTTTCTAGGTTGTCCAATTATTTTAATTCTTTTGTGGCCATTTTAGTTACATTGTTAAGAGCACCGTACTTGCCATTGTTCCACCTTTCTTATATGTAACATCTTATTGTTTAACCGTAACTGGGCATCTAAAACTATTCTCTGCCTTAAACAGAAAACACATTTTGTATAGAAATCACTGCCTGGATGTTAATGTCCTGTGTTATCGGTCAGACTGCTGACAGAAAGGGCTGTAATTTGTATTTGTTGCTCTAGCTTGAGGCAGGATAGGGGTTTAGCAGAAAGCTCAAGATGACCTGTAATGCAGCATGAAAAAATTAAATCTGTCCCAGCTGTAACGCTGAGGATCAGTGATGATGCAGGTTACACGCAGAAAGCATCTTGTTCCAGCAAAACACTGCATGGTAGGAGCTCAGAGACATCTTAAGCTTTTGCACAGAAAACAGCTTTCAGGTGTACTTTAAGAACTTTTTTATCCTTTAACCTAAGTATACAGAATAGCTTGTGCTATCCTCCTGTCAATATCATGTCAGAATATTAAATTTTGATATTTTGATTTTGCCTTTTCAGCTGTAACTTCCATTCCATACATCTTTACTTTTATACAATGGAATCTAACCGCTGCAGTGACAAATAAACCATCTAATTATTTTAAAGAGTGCGTTTCCTTGGTCTCAGAAAGAGAGACTGTCAGATAAGCAACTTGATGACTTGCCTAATTACTGGTTAAACCAGTATCTAACTCCAGAAAACACAGCTGGATATGCCTTTGTCTTAGTCGACTTATGCACACCTGGTAGCACCATTGGTTATCTAGCCATTTCTGTAGCCTTCAAGCCTACTCAGAGTGATGCCACCACAAACCTGAGAAATGAGGAGACTTTGTTAATAACCAGACGACAGCTGAGGGACCCAATTTCAGAACAGATCAGGATACAAATGAACTTCATGTCCTTCAAAAGCAAGAACAGCTGACAAACAACAGATTGTGAATGTCAGCAAAAGTTACCAGAGCAGTTTCAGGCATCCCCTTTGGAGGAATAACATCAAAGAATGACATCAAACATAAATGCACATCATCTTTACAAAGAACACCTTTTCAAACATGTCCTTGAGAGAAATGGAAATATTAGCTGGGTAACAAGGAATTGGGTAACAAGTTTGTTAAAAATGACTAAAAAACACGAAGTATTCTTTTAAACTGCTCGTTGTGTTCCTCCTCCCTTTTCTTCTTGAATGCTTTTTGTAGCACACAATTAAGAGGCTCATGAGATGTGGCTTTTTGTTCTTACCAAATATATTTCTAAGCTGAAACCGAGGCCAAAACCCACCAGCCTCTGAAGGAATCACAGAGGACTCAAACTAAACTTCACCCAGACACTGTGGCCCCTCAGTACACACAGCTGCCCACCTCCAGCCCTGGCCAGAACACGCAAACTTCCTCCACCTCTAAGGCTTTTATCACTACAGACCTTTAGATTTCAGAAGATCATGCCTCTGAAGCCTTAACACCACCGCTTTACCGCCTCCGCGGCCGGGGAGCGGGAACGGCCCCTCAGCGGCGGCCCCGACACGAGCCCTGCGCACGCGCCCCGCCGCTGCCCGACCGACGGCGGGATACGCCAATGAGGTGAGCAGGATCCCGCCGCCGCTGGCCAATGGCCGTGCGGCGCGGCGCGGAGGGGCGGTCCGCGGTGCCGGAGCGCAGCGGCGGCATGTGGCGGGCGGCGGGGCGCAGGCTGCTGCCGGCTCTCTCC
>JAVSBS010006110.1:0-11884 GCA_033124195.1 Coracias cyanogaster
GAATGGACGAGAACCCCCAGCGCTCCGCTCCCCGCCGCGCCACCGCACCGACTGCCGCCGCCCGCGCCCGCCCGCTTCCTCCGCCCCTCCGCCTCCCCCGCCCCTCCGATTGGCGGACGCCCAAGCCGCCTCCCGATTGGGCCAGGGCGAGAGGGCAAGCTCCCCGCCCCGCCGCTGCCCATTGGCTGTCCGCAACTGCCACTTAACGCTGCTTCCTAGTCGAGGGCTGCAAGGGGCGGTGGGGGCAAAGGTAGCCGGCGGGCGGTGGGGGCGGGCGCCTGCTGACGGTTGTCGGAGGCCGTTGGCGCCGAGAGCGCCTCGCGGCCCGACGGGCACCCTCGGAGGGCGCCTCCTGAGGGGGCTCCGGGCGCCGCGGCGCCGGCGGCTGCCACCCGCGCCTGCCGGGCAGCCCGCCCGCCCCAGACGGCGTGCTGAGCGGGCAGCAGCTGTGTGCGGGTAGATAGGCGTGTACGTGGTGCGACACCGCCGCGGAGCGTGGCAGGGCGCGACGCGAATGAGAAACATCGCGCTTACGTCCCGCTTCCACTGCAAGGGGACCGCGAACAAGCAGACGGTTTTGTTTCCCGAAGCGGAATTTAACCGAGCCGATAGACTGCGAAAAGTGACAGGGAGTTGTTAACGGCTGAGAGGGGGGGCTTTGATTTCCCCTCGGATCCCGCAGCAGGCCTGCGCAACACTGCGATGCTGCAATGACGGTGCTGCATCTACTACGCTTCTCCTCGGGCTCCTGTCCGTCAGCTGAAGCCGCGGCTGCCTGGGGGAGACGGCGCAGGACTTCCCGGGCTTGTCTGCCGGCTGCACTTGAGACGGCTCAAGGACAGAGCCACCTCTGAAATAACGTTGCTGATGTGGTTAAGCCTCTGTGCGCGGTGGTGCGCGATACGTGAACAGTATCACAGGCAGAACTGTTATTCCAGCCCTTGCCTATCTTTCGGATATTTGCTTTAGATGCAGGATTAGTTCAAGTTCCTAGCAGCAGCCATCACGGTAACCTTATTTTGTCCCTTTGCCTTCTCCTCCACCAGCATTTCCTCCCCCATCTGCCCTTCTCATCGCTGATCTGCCTCCAACATGTCCCAGAGGACAGCCTAGTTTGAGGACAGTGAGAGCTCTGGATCACTGGGTAGGGCTGCAAAACAGTCCTAAAACTTCTTTCCTCTTGGCCATGTTTCTTATGTAAGTCTGCATATAATCAGCATAGATGCCAAGTCTTCCTGTACTCTTTCACTAAGTGCATGACTCATTAACTTAAGGAGTTTTAAGTTCACTGGGAATTTAGATTAGCTCAGTAGGACTGCAAGACCATAGCACGGGGCAAATTTTATCTTCTGAAGAAATGTCCTTGAAAAATGTATTTGAATTAACCACAATTAATAGTACTGCAAAATTTGGTCAGGCTGGTAAGGTGTCTGAGATTTAACATGATTTCTCCCTTCCTTAATCTCTTTTTTCTTCTCTCTCCTGTGTTGAAAGTTGAAAGTTCACATTTGAGAGGAGGAATCTTGAAATTTATTGTTTCTTCTCTCACTTCTGATCACAGATGCACTTTAGTTTTCCATACAGTCTGTCTCATTAAATATGGGATCAAGCTTTGCATAAACCAGCTCTCTTTACAGGAGATTACAAGTGATACATATAATCGTAAATACAGCTCTTTCTGTATGGACACAAATTGAGCTTCCGTTTTGCCTAGAGCATTGTCAAAGCTGGAAATCCTCCCTGCCAGAACACTTAGAGTTTCTTCAACCTCAACATCAAAACAGTCATTCATCTCTTTGTATGGTCAAATAATGCTCAAACTTGTTCAAAGACTGAAGAAACAGAACAGGAATTCGCTATAAATCATAGTGCTCCCTGGTACAACGAAGTTCATACTGTGATGAAAGGGAATTCCATTTCAGCAAAGGACAGAAGTTCAACCTGCAGCCGGTGTTGGATCGACACAAAAAGATCTTCCAACTCTTCCATACCAGGTTTATTCAATAGCACCTTGTGCCCAAAAAAATCACTTCACTGTGCACAACACCAGTGCCAATCACAAATATGCTACTGCTTGTGAAAACCAGGGCTCACATTCTCATATCAGGCCAGTATGGGGGCAGTGTCTATTCAGGCCATGAGTCTGGTTGCAAATACTATGTGCTTTAATAACGACAAAAATAGTGCCGCCTTCTTCAAACTGGTTACTCCTACGCATAGAGTTTACCTGGCCTCTGTACTGCTTAGACATTTTATATATATTATATGTAACACTTATGAGATATATTACATTATAATGTGTATATACACCTTGTCTATATCTTATTACTAATTTACACACATTTATTTACGTGCATATTTATGTACGTGTATATTTATTATATATATTTACATATACATATAGGTACAGTAAATTTAGCCCTCGTGTCAAAGTGCAAAGGCAACGGCCTTGTTTTGGGAGTCCTCTTCATATGGAACAAGTTCTGCCTTCTAAGGTAATGGAGGGTGACCAGAAATGAGTAATTTACAAAACATTTTTGTACTAACTACTAGACTCAGACTTTTATCCAGCTCAAGAAATAAAAATTGTATTTTCCAGCTTTCCACTTAAACATCTTTATAGATCTATTAATATCTTTATAAATGCTATGAAATTATAAAGGTAAAAAGCTAAAGGCAGAACTATTAACTGGAAAAAATAAAGTTCACCAAAAGACAATTTATAGGAACATTTTAATTTCATATTTGGAGGTTTCTCGAAGCACCACTTTAGGGAATGGTATTTTCAAGCTGCTGAATCTTCTCTTCTGGTTGCAAGATGTTTCCTATGCTTTTTACATTTGGATGAAAAATGCTTAGACACCTTTGGAAGCCAGTAAGACAAGAACAACTGTCAGAATTTTTAAAATACATTTTTAATTGTAAAGTTTTTGATCCTTTTCCAAGTGTACCATTTGAAACAATTCAGAAGCAACATTATATTAGAGTGGTATTAGTCTACTTTTTGAATCAACACTATTGATCTTCTGTGACTTACCACTATACGTGAAAGCAGAATTTGTCTGCATTGGCGTTAATACACAAGCTGGTGCAGTAACTTGACTTCATTACTTATAGTAATGCAGCTTTATGTATGTAGAAATATATACAAGCTTGAGGCCACATGCACTGAATAAATACATACCCACACTTGAAAAACTGCTTAGGGAAATATATCTCAGTGGTTAACAAAGTACTGGTTTCTTTCTGTTTATAAAATTTAAATTTTATTTATGCATATTCAAACAGTAAGTTTTTCATGTAGTGAATTAAAAGAGATTAGTGGTCTAATTATACCTATCATCACTCATGCAGCCTCCCAGCATGATGACACTATTATGATGCTATAAATAATTTACTGATTTAGTGAATCATACTTTAATGTACTAATCATTTTTATTTTAGTATTTTGATATTTTTTCCTAGATATTAAATTCAGTTTTTCTCTGAACATTTTCAGTTATATTCAGAATGTGACATCCTGAGAAAGATTATCTCAATCTTTTTTTTTAGAAGAAAGGCTAGCAGTCTATGCAGACCCACTGGTGAGCATTTGATTTAGACTGTTAGGAATGGGACAGGAAGTTTCAGGGGAAAAAAAAAATCCTCTCTCATTTTAAGTATCCCACAGTTATTTATACTTTGAACACAATCTATTTTTAAATATGCTGCTTGTGTCTTCTGCTGTCCTCAGAAATTCCATGTGTCCTTTTAAGCACTGATACTTTATCTGTAAGAAATTCCATCTCTTGGCTTCACTCAATGCAAATTTTATTGGTGTTTCTTGACTCTTGCAGTAACATTTCAGCATTCTCTTCAGAATGTTCTTCTCTAGCTAAGAAAGCCCAGGTGTTATATGAATTCATTCACACTTTAAATCTAAATTTAAATGCTGAACTATATTTTGATTGCAAATGTAATGTCATTAGTGATTATATATGTCAACCAATGACACATAATTTCAGAATATTAAATTTAATTCCACTCAATCAATTTTACTGTTTCACTGCCCAGCTTTTGCTAGGAAAGAACTTTTATCATTTAAGACATGTTCTTGTCTGAAATCTTCATTATCTCCTTGTTTTTCACCTTAGTGTTTTCAGTTAGTGTTTCATACCGTCCAGACTTTTCTGTTTCACAACAATTGCCTGATTATCTCAGATGTGAATGATATTCTTTTAGTAGGTACAAAATTTGGGAACAATTAAGGCATAGAAGACTCTCTGTAGATGGTAAAGATACCTCTATGTCATCATAAGAATTGGGAAAGTTCTGGCTTTGGACTGCTTCAATTATGGAGAGTTTCTTTAAGCTTGCTTAAGCTTTGATGGCAACTTCAAAAAAAGTGGATAAATACAGTCTTGCACAACTTCCTATTATTCAGGAAAAACAACCAGTTTTCCCAAGATACTGATTTATGTTCCTATTTAATAATAACAATTTTAACAAAATAGTGGCTGAAGTCAGCTGTTCTCAGCTATACACATTTAATTTATTTTCTGCAGAGAATGCAGGAGGAAAGTTTTTGTTTGTTTTTGTGAAGGCTGTGCACACCAGTGTTATATTTTAATACCTGTGCACCAGATGGTGTGGAGTCCTTCCCACTGACCTATAGGTTTGAGCGAGCTATTTTAATAAAGCAGGCACGAAATCTAAGTTGCCTTCTGTTTTTCCCACCTAAGTAAACTGAACACTAACTATTTCAGAAACAGCATTAGTTTATAATGGCAGAGTAAAGCCCTTCCTTTACTGCAGATAAATGAGGTCTGCCTGACATGTTCTGCTGCTGAAATGCAGGATTATATATCTTCTGTGAAATGTCTATTGTTTTGCTAAGTTTATAGCAGGAAGTGAATCAGGAGACAGGGACATCTCAGGCAGAAGTTCTATTGTAAAGCCAACAGCAACAAAGTAGCTTTAGGGATAATACTGTTTCTTTTATTCTAATTAAGTTCCTAAAGCCATATAAAGAAGCTATTCTGTGGGAATCTCATTAATTCCTTCCATGTCAAAGAATTAATAGGGAGAAAGGTTAGTGCCCAGGAAGCAAGCCCCACTATTCAACTCTAGCAATAAGCTCCTTCTACACTGATGTCATTATAACAATTCCCCTAGCTGTTCAGAGCTTGTCTATTTAATTCTTCATACAATACTGTCGTTATGCCAGTGATCACTTGAGCATATGAAGAACAGTACTTTAGGACTGAGACACACATTTATTTTAGCTCTGCCTGGCAAGTTATTACACCAGCAGAAGTCAGAACTTTTTAGAACTGTTATTTCTCATTTATTTTGCTACATTGAGCCAAACCAGTTTCTTTATCCTACAGTTAGATACATTTGGAAGATGACTGGCCTAGGGCTACAGTTAGTTACACAAAACTAAGAGCTTGTCGCCTTGCAGTCACTCAGATTTAAGCCCTCTCAGTCCGAGGTAAAACAGTTTTAAAACTTTTGGAAAATTAGGCTCCAGCAAAAAGAGCTACCTTACCTTTGAATGAGAGCATCCAGATGAGGTTTAACAACTTTTATTATACATGTTAGCATCACACCTGTAGTCAGTTCCTCTTAACTCTCATAGTAGACGAACACCCCAAGTGGTGTACGCACCTCTTCAGCTCCAACTGATAGCAGAGCTTGCCCTAGGCTGTTACCACTCTGTACACAGCTTTGTACCATTACTTCTGTCCCACCACAGCAATAGATTCAGTTAAGAATGCACGAGTGAAAAGTTCTAAGATTTTATCCCTGAATAGGCAATTAAAGTTTTAATTTCCAGTTTCTCTTTCTCCTTACCAGATTCTCACCTTCACTTTTCAAGGCCACATACAAACATGCATCTCACAGGGTGATATCCGCATACTACCCTCCTCCTTCTCCCCCAGAACTATTAGCTATGACTGCTTTTATTTCCTTGTCATCCTCCTGTTTCTAAGCCTGCAGACAAGCTGCTTCATGCACAGAGCAGACCTTCATCCCAGCTAACACTGAACACAGCCCTCTCCTTTTTCAAATTCCTTCACAGAACCATTGCATTTTTCAACAGTTCTTATGTGGAAAAAAGACATATTACATAGCATTTTTGATACTGCTAATTTTGAGTTTCTCAAGAACATTTCACTTATGTACATGAGGCTTCAAGTTCTTCATAGAAAAGGAAGACTTCCTGCTTGCTTACAGTTTTTTGTTTGTTTGTTACTGATAATCAGAAAGCCAATCTTAATCATCTAGCATTTCATGTTTTTTCAGTTACGTTCCTTAAAACTCCCTTTGCATATATAGGTTTTTCACGTATTAGCGAAAAAATATAGTTAGGCCTTCAAACTCGAACCTCTGCAAAAAGCCTGCTGGAAAAGGAAATGAGGAGAAAGCAGTCTGATGTATCTAATCACTAGTCTATTGTTTTTAAAAAGAAAGTGGAATGAGATCAGGAAGAGAGGGTCACCGTGTCTGCAGTCTCTTTGACTTCTTGCTCTTTAAAGAACATTGCATTATTAAGTTCATGTTTCAGGCAGCAGAATAAATTACTCACAATACATTCGTTGGAGCTATAACTATTACAAATGCAAAATCAACATTTGAAATCTAAATCCTAGATTAAGTACTACACAGTCAAAGATTCCTATCAGAGATTTTTTTCCTCCAATGAGTAACACTTTAATGTTTTGATTTTGAGGTAATAATGATAATTTACTGGATGTTTTACAGAGATATTTCATCCTCAAGTAAAATGTCTGAAATATGGTTTCTCAATACTATGGTGGCCACAGAGAAGGATTTGCTCATTCCAAATTGATTGCTCTGTTAGAAAAATATTTTCCTTATAAAATACTGCTCTGCAAATACTATAGGTGAATGAAATATCTGCTTCCAATATATCTAATACACATTGGGACAGAAATCATTATTCTCTGAACGCAATAGTCAGACTTCCACTGACTTAACACCATGACAAGTTTTCAGAAGTCAGGACTGGAAGAGATTCATTATTATTCTGAGTAACAAGAGTGTAAGCTCAAATGAGTTGACCCTTTCCAAGCCATTAGAAAACCCCCAAACAATTAAATAAGAATAATAAATATTAGTAATATTATAGGTACTGACATTTCTTTTCTGTCTTGTCAGTGTCTGTGTTCTGGAGGCCCTGATTCAACTCGCTGCCTATCTGTAAAGACATCATTGCCAACACAGAGTACCATCTACAAACAACTTTGGAAGAACGATGTTATTTAGATGCTACCATTAGTTTTGCTTCATTGTGAAATTACAGCTAAAAAGTATCCCCTGGATTAAGTCTCCAAAGCCTTCTACAGCAATAAGCCCTAATAACCCAGACCTGGCGTTGCTTTCACATCAAGCCTTCCTAAAAGGGAGACTGGAAGTCGCTGCAGCTCAGTTAGTGCATTACGACTTCTACATACTCAAAAAGTAACAGTGAAGTTGACTGTTTTACCAGAATCTGCATTCCTCAGTATACCTCTTCCCTATAAATTCCCACCAATGAAGGCTGCACAGACAGGAAAGAAGATAAAGGGAAGGAGTAATCACTCTATTGGAGCCAACCTAGTGCTACTGTTATGATAGAACATCATCCTTTGTCCATGCTCCTAAAGAAATGAATTACAAGCAGTGGAAATGCAAGTGAGACAAATCTCCACTTTCCTTCTATTAGAGCATGCTGCTTGTGTTGCCAGTCTGTCAGAAATATAACCCTACTACAAAATGCTACTTACTACAGTCTCATAGTTCCTAAGGCTGTCACTAATTCCTACTTTACACCCAAGAAGCAACTGGGGGTAAAGCCAGAAACATCTGCCCACTAAATATTACACAATTGAAACAACACTTAATATCTGAACACACATCCACTTAAGAGTAGTTTACCTGTCAAGGTTCAAATACACAAGCCAGACTCACGTTTAGGAACTGAAAAAAAATAAAATCCAAACAGAAAAACCAAGCCACACAGAAAACCCCAACCCTCAAGAACCATGAGACCTGGAATTTAGATGAGCTTTACTATCCTGCAGTAATCATCTTTTCTGAGCCTTATTTCAAGAGCCAACTTGAATATGCTTTTGTAGAGGCCAGTGAGAAGATTCATGTCTGATGGCCAGAGAATCAGTTGGATTTTAGTCTTTATTTTCATGACATATACAAGATTAATCAAGATGAGGATTACACTTCGAGTGACTCATTCAGTCTACATATTTCATTCTCTGTTGCAAGGATGAATCCCAGATCATGTGTATGGATATTGGTCAGCCCAACCCACATCTGTCATCCCTCCCCAGCCCAAACTGCTCTTCCTGGATTGTATTCAGACTAGGAGTCATCAGCACCACCTGTCCCAAAAACCACAGTTTGCAAGCAGTTGCCTTCTTATCATAGAATCATAGAATTGTTTTGGTTGGAAGAGACCTTTAAAATCATCAAGTCCAACCGTTAACCCAGCACTGCCAAGTCACCACTAAATCATGTCACTCAGCACCATATCTATATGCCTTTTAAATACCTCAAAGGATGGTGACTCCAGTACTTCCCTGGGCAGCCAGGTCCAGGCCTTGCAACCCTTCTGGTGAAGAAGTTTTTCCTAATGTCCATACTCAACCTCCTCTGGCGTAATTTGAGGCTATTTCCTCTCATCCTATTGCTTGTTACTTGGGAGAAGAGACCAACACTCACTCCACTACAACCTTCTTTCAGGTAGTTGTACGGAGCGATAAGGTCACCCCTGAGCCTCCTTTCCTCCAGGCTAAACAACCCCAGTTCCCTCAGGTGCTTCTCACAGGACTTGTGCTCCAGACCCTTTACCAGCTTTGTTGCTCTTCTTTGGACATGCTCCAGGATCTTGATGTCTTTCTTGTAGTGAGGGGCCCAAAACTGAACACAGTATTCAAGGTGCAGCCTCACCAGTGCTGAGTACAGGGGGGCAACTACTTCCCTAGTCCTACTGGCCACACTATATCTGATACAAGCCAGGATGCTCTTGGCCTTCTTGGCCACCTGGGCACACTGCCTGCTCATATTAAGCCAGCTATTGATCAACAGCCACAGGTCCTTTCTGCTGGGCAGCTTTCCAGCCACTCTTTCCCAGGCCTTTAGTGTTGCATGACATGTTTGTGACCCCAGTGCAGGACCCAGCACTTGGCCTTGCTGAACCTCCAATCACTGGCCTTGGCCCACCAGTCCAGCCCGTCTCTCTTAAGAGCCTTCCTACCTTCAAGCAGATCAACACACCCACCTAACTAGGTGTCATCTGCAAACATACTGAGAGTGCCCTTGGTCCCCTTGTCCAGATGATTGATAAAGATATCAAACAGAACTGGCCCCAATACTGAGCCCTGGAGAATACCACTTGTGACCAACCACCAAACGGATTTAACTCCATTCACTACAACTCTTTGGGCCCAGTCATCCAGCCAATTCTCTTATGTAGCAAAGTGTACACCCATCCAAGCCAATAGCAGACAGCTTCTCCCAGAGAATGCTGTGGGAAATGATGTCAAAGGCTTTACTAAAGTCGAGGTAGACAACATCCACAGCCTTTCCCTCCTCCACTAAATGGGTCACCTTGTCATAAAAGGAGATCAGGTTAGTCAAGCTGGACCTGCCTTTCATAAATCCATGGTGACTGGGCCTGATCACCTGGTTGTCCTATATGTGCCACATGATGGCACTCAAGATAATTTGCTCCATAACCTTCCCTGGCACTGAGGTCAGACTGACAGGTCTGTCCCATATCCTCCTTTGGCCCTTCTTGTAGATGGGTACCACATTTGCTAACCTCCAGTCAACTGGGAGCACCCTGGTTAGCCAGGACCCCTGGTGAATGATGGAAAGTGGCTTGATGGGCACTTTCACCAGCTCTCTTAGTACTCATGGATGGATCCCATCCAGCCCCATAGAGTTGTGTGTGTCTAAGCAGTATGGTCTTCTAGGAGGACCTTCAAAAGCAGGAAAAGGGCTAGCATTTTCTGTGGTATAGATGGTCTGTTTTACATGTTCAAGAAATTTAAAACTTGTGGCAGGCAGGCTGAGTATCACTGTACTAGCTGCATCCAGATCAGAGTGGACATTTGCAACTCTCAGCCTCCTTTGTCTTTCTCTCCACAATACTGCACTATCTAAAAAAAAAAAAAAGGGCTGGAGGGTGAAGGAGGATAAAGACCACCAGAACTGCCCACTGACATTTTTTATAACCACCCCCTAACTGGTGGAAATACAAGTGGGGGCAACAGCCAATCACAGACTCAAGCAGTTTATTTATATGCTATGCAGTTAGAAGACATTTTGGTAGCTAATCATCACAAGTTTTATAATCAGAGCTACCAGAAATAGCTTACCACATGCAACAATATTTTCATTATAGTGCACACAAAATATACAAAAATATACAGATACTGTCCTTATATACATGCATACCTACATGAAGAGATTCTGCTGCAAGTAAGGATTTATCATTGCCTTCAAGCAATGAGATTTATTATTACTATAAGAGTATGGAGTTCTGTCTGTTTTTCCACAGACATGCATTATCTTTAAATAAAAATTAACGGCTAGTGAAATAATATATCAGTACACCATTTGAAATGCTCCCTTAGTCGATGAAACTTTCTACCTTTAACGATTCACCAGCTCAAAACACTTAAAGAAAATTTAAAAATCCCAAACCTCAGCAGATGAAGTTTCTTTTCAATTTCTTAATACAGATTATAAATCAGTAACTGAATTAACTGATAATAGCCTCAAGTCCGTATATTGCTATTTTTTCTAGTTGCTCTTCTTTTACTACCAAGAATCTGAACCATCATTTTGACAACACTAAGACCACTATCACCCTTGTATAGAATCTACAGCTCACTTATTATAGAGAGGTAGGAATAGGCGATTACAGGAAAGAAGTTATATGCAGAACAGCAAGAAGTTTCTTTCAGAATGAGTATTTTGAGTTGTCACCTTTCTAAGGAAAGTTCTTAAAACTTGCTGAAAGAATATTAGTTTATACAAAGTATAATATATACATATATATAATTATATATACATACTACATATAAATTATTGTAATAATCATCAAGTGTCAGTGTATGTCTAGTACAGTTCCTGATTTTAGACCATTTAGTTCACTTATTTTCAAAGCCTGTATTATCTTCTGTTAATACTTCCCGCATGCAATGTAGAGGAATCTGTTAAAAATCTGTTAAAAAAATGCATTTTTGCTCATTATGTCTTCCTACCAAGAGTGGAGCTGTTTTTTCTGTTATCACTTCCAGGTGGTTAATACAGGCTTTCCTGAATCTCTTGCACGGTTTCCTTTTACTCCAGTGGATTGCCCAGAACGACTTCGCAAGTCACGATCAGGCCCATCACTTTGTGCCATCTCTTCATCATATCTGAAAATAAGATAACCCGTTCAATGCCTTGTCCTGCTATTCACTGCATGAACAAGACTGAGTCCTCTATATTCTATTTTGGTTAATATCTAGCACTGAAATTTAATACAAGCTATTCTACACAGAGCTTTACGCATGCATCGTTTGATATGTAACTATTATTCAAGGAAATATACTATCATATGAAGTTACAATACAGATGAACTGAAGTATCTTCAGCTATTTTTTGAAAGAAGCTTTGGTTAAACTCCTGATTTTGTGAAATTTTATGCTTGTGAAATTTCCCATGTACTTCTGTATTTCTCCCCACAACATAGGTCTGTGGTTACACAGGAACATCAGACTGCTGGCAGTTTAATAAAGTCTTAAACCTTCAAACAGAGGATTGTTAGCTGCAATGTTAAAAAACTCCACTGTTGCATCAGAGAGCGAGGAAGGAAAGAATGAAGTGA
>JAVSBS010006110.1:11924-25969 GCA_033124195.1 Coracias cyanogaster
ATCTATTTTGTAACACTTAACCACAGTGACAAGTAGCTCTTTAAATATCTAAGCTCATTATGGCCTCAGATAACCTCAGTATATACTTACTTCTCAGCTGCTATGGAAATTCTGAGCAGAAATTGAACAGATGCATAATTATAATTATCAAGAGATAATACTACAATATTTTGTAACACAGTAGTAATATACACCTTGTTACATTATTGTATAGGTATTCGCAGCTACCACATATACAACATTCATTAAAAGCTAAACCATTATTCAGCCAACACTTATCTTTAACTGTTTTTACTAGTATACAGAAAGAGTATTTAAGATCACTATGAAGTAGTGGATCAACTATGTACATAACCACATTCCTGACATTCTGAACAATTGTACCGCTAGTGCTAGAGAACCTAGCTGAACATTTTCTTAAAAAAGTATGAGAAACTGTATCATGATATGGTATTTAAATCAGTGTTCCTCTGCATAAGAGCAATCAATCCTAGATAAACCCTTCAGACACTCCAATATAAAGATGTCTGTCTCCTTCATTTCTCTCTCTGTAATACAGATTGGGGAATTAAAAAAAAAATCTGACAACTCATTATTATTACATCCATGAATTACAGGAGTCGAGGCATCATTTCTATGAACTGAGACAAAATTTGTATCAAATAGCTATAATATCTATTTAACTACCATCTATTTATTACACTCAATACAATTAAAGCTCTACATACGTAGAAGATAAACACTCTGCCTCTATGCCTCAAATCTAGCTGCTGGAAACTCAGAATGTGCAGGCAGGGGCTTATCAGAGAAGGAACAGTCCCTCTGGAGATGAGGCAAGGCAATTCTACTTTAAAATACTCGAACCTCCAACATTGCTATTGCAGCTCCAAAAAAATGAAATGGTACTTTGTGCACATTTTTCATGTAAGAATGAAGTTCACCTTATCCTTGTGGTCTACACTACACGTTAAAAAAGTGAGGTGACTGAAAAACATTAGCATTTATATAGAACACTGATAAAACTTACAAGACTTCATAATTGCCAAGAACCTCTTTTGGTGGAGATTTATTCCATTTACAGTCTGGAATTTCCCCATTAGGCACAGCAATGTTAAGTGTATCATTAATAAGATTATACTTCAAGATGCGATCATTAGCAGTACTGGAAGTGAGAGAAGGGGAAGCATTAACCTACAAAAGAAAAAGAAAAAAAAAAAAGACGTCAGCATCAATTTTGTGAGCAGTATATAGTTCTCCAAACAGCATGTGTGATGACTATATGTGTTATTTGGGAAATTAAGACTCAGTGTCTCAAAGCACATCTTTCAGTTCCTCAGACATCAGCAGGAATCCCCCACTGGGCATTTTTCTTTTTACTTAAAACCAAAAACACCACACCACTAAATGTCTGCAGTGTCAGCCTGGAGATTTTTGTTGATTCCTCAGACAAGAAACAGACTTTTGTTTTATTTTCTAAGCTTACACGGATGCAAACCCCATAAATTGCAGTGCTTACAATTTGCCTAGTTCACTCCAACTGCTGTTATACTCAGGAATCTCTGAGTTTCTCCTGGGTATACAGCTTTTATGTTCTTAATCTGACTTCTCCCCTGTTAAATTGGGAGCTGGAGAAACACATACATGCTGTCTATTCAAAACAATACATTGCATCTTTTAATTAAAAGTGAGGTTCATTTAACATATCTTGTGTTACACATTTATGATGCAGTGCTATCAGAACAAGAAACAGACTTTTTTTTTTTAAATAAAGTTCATTTACCTTTGATCTTTCACTTTCAATTAGATTGAGAAGGAAGAGGGCTGGATAAAATTTGTGTTGAACATACAGATACAAAGTTAATATACTGAAGAGAAATTTATGTGAGAAAAAAAAAAAGCCTTCAAAATATCTCAATTATCTTTTGTGTGCCCCTTTTCTTGCCTCTCAACCTGCAACATTAAGCATTTAAAATTAAAGTTTGATGTTATGCTCCATCGAGCCAATGCCAATTTTTCAGCTACTGATACAGAATGTAATAGGACTGCTAACATTGAGACTGCCTCTGAAGTCCAATTGTATGAATGCACTGTATTTAAAAGACAAAACAGAAAGCCACAAACAAACAAATACCAAACAAATAGGGAACAAAAGCACATCCTAGCCTGGACATGACGTGGCTTATTTTGCTTTCCAATATTTTTCTAATCCACTTACCTGAGGAACAAAAGATATTGTTTCAAAAGAGGAAAGACTTCATTGAAATCTACTTAGTTTTATTCTGTGAAATGAGAAGGAAGTTTTTTTTCCCTGTATTTTACGTAACTTTACCTCAATTAGCCATGGTTTAAGCTTGTCATCAATGATAATGTCATATCCATAACACTCAAAGCAGTGTTTATCGTTATTCATTACAGGCTGAAAAAAATACAACAATATGTATTAAAATCAACAATTCAGTAAGTAACCTGATTACATACTTTGTTTGCTAGAAATCATCAATGTGATTACATTATAAATCTTTTACAACAGCTTTCAGTGTTGTAACTCTGATATAAGCTTGCTAACTACTAAGTTCAAGATTGACCCTTTTTCCCATTTTGTAAGTTAATATTCCAATTATAATGACTGCATTAATGCTAAGTACTAAGTTACATTAATTTCCCATTACGTTTTCAGCATGAAGAGAAAAATGTTTTCATATTCTGCAAAATAATGATATTTAAAGCCTGAATGCATGAGGAAAAATCAGGAAGTTTTAAAATTTATGTAACAGCTTCACATAATCGTGAATTCTTTAAACTTCAGAAAAAGGATACTTATTCAAAGACACTTCTTTTATTATGCTGCTGTAACTATGCAGAAATTTGAGGTCAAACAATTACCAGACACATTTTAAAATTATAATTAGCTCAAGTCAACTATCATACCAAAAGCCAAGAGAGACCAAGGACCAAGTTGTACTCAGATGCACATCCTCTAGAGAATCAGTAGCTATCCAGCATGTGCTAAACATTTGCAGTATGCAAGGTAAGACTTTTCTTCTGTGCACACGTCACCAGATCTTTTAAAGAAACCTTTCTAACAGGTTAGTGAGATGTTCTCCCCTAGACTAATAATGAAAGCTTTTCAGTTCTTCAGGGAGTGGAAGGGGAAAGGAGAAACAAGTATCTCTCATCACATTTACCATCATCAGAAAGACAGAGGAACAAAACTTTTCATGCTCAGTAATTCTCAACACTTTTCATCATCTAAGGTTCTGCTAACATTTGGATTAAATCCCTTTTCTTCTGGCATCTGTTTTCAAATACGATGGCAAAGCAGAGGCAGAGTTGAGCCAAACTTCCCCACCTCCCACTGATACTAACTTCATGACCTTGTCCCTCTTTCTTGTGATGATTCTGGTGTTCATCTGGGTCCTTCAGTGAGGTGATTCAGCTTATTACACTGGCAGAATACTAACTCATCAATAAAGCAAAACAGTAATTGTCACTTGGGTGAGTGAGCTGATTCAGCTCACAATGGTGCCAGGATCACGCACCTAGGAACAGGACCGTCCTTGGCACTGGTGAGCTCTTCAGTTACCCTAGCTGTGATAATACAGAGCAATACCTGCTCTCTAATGTAATCATGGGATATTACCCAAACACTAGAAAGTCGCTCAAGCAGAGGACTGGTTGCTACTTTTTTTTTTTTTTTTAAATAAGAGCTCATGATAACTACATGACTCCTGTATAAGAGGTGAAAGTAAGTTATGTAACTCTGCTGAACTAATAGCCTTATGTTTTCTTTGATAAATTGTCCTCCAGAGCTATTTTTTCTTTGACACATTTGTTATTGCTGAAATGACGTCACACACTTTGGCAGAGCTTAATGCTATTCACGAGGGCATATCAAGTCATATTAAATAGTTCACGCAGCCCTCAAGAAAAGAGATTAATTCACTTCTTCAATACGCACAGACAGGTCACCCACCCAAGATTCAAGTTCACTTAGCTCAGAGAAATCAAGAGATAACAGAATTGCAGAAATCAGCACCAACACCATCACTCAAATAGCAGGAAATAGATTCCAGGGGGTTTGATGGCAAACTCACTTCCACAGTTATGAGAAGCCTGCAGCCGTAATGCTATCGCTGGCAGCATTTTAGGAATAGTACTCACCGCAACAGCCTTCAGTGACTGCACGATTATCCAGTGAATTTCATCAAATAATTTGTTTGTGACTTCTTTTCCACGAGTACTCTCCAGATACAGGCGTAAGTTACTCACTGTCCACTTGCCTCCATGGATATGATTGTAATCATCCTGAAGCGTTAAGGAGTTAATGCAGCTGAATATTTTGAAGTTGTTCAGCAGTTTTGTTTCATTCACACAAAAAGCCCACTTATACTTACATCCAAGTATGGCTCTAAACACAAACTCAGCAAATTGTTTTTACTCTATTTTACAGCTTTATGAAGACTTCAGCTTTACTCTGAACTGCCCTCTATATAAACAACTGTTTTTATTATAGCCGTATACATTTATATCACACATTGCAAATCAAGTAATAAATCTTTCTTAGAAGAAAAAAAAAAATCAACTGTCACTGACAGTTTTATAGTAAAACACAATTTATGATTTGGAAATATAAGTTTTAAAATGTGATGGGAAATAGTTGAACATTTTCCTCCTCGGGAGAAATAATTAAGTGAGCAATCACTAAATTTTACTGAAGTTAGCTGTTTTAAAATGCAGACTTGAAACTGCTTGTCTGTGTTTACTCATTTAAAATGCAACATGTCTGTTTCCCTGAAAGGCAAACAGGAGATCTTCTTAATGGTGCTACTGACAACAGTTACATTTAAGACCATAGTGAAATGACATGTGAGTTATTTTTAAAGGTTAATTTTTCAAGTAATTCAGTATTTTGATATAGAAAAACTAGCAAATGTAACTGAAACAGAATAGGGGAAGAAAGTTTACCTTTTATTTGTCTTTTCAGAGGCTATAGGCTCTGCAGTATATTTTCTTTAAACAGAAAGACAGGAACAAACTGAGATTTATTCCTACTGCTGGAAAGACACATATTCAGCCCTCAAGTAACTCTCAGGACAAATGCTTTGTCCATTTATAAAGGTTCCCTTCAGAGCACTTCTAAGAATTAATGATTGTACGCCTGCTAAATTATAAAATACAGAATGCATACAGCAGAAGAAAGTTCTCAGAGAAATGAAATCTGCCATCCTCTAAGAAAAGGTCAGAGAAGACTCTATCTATTTTTAGGCTTTTTCTAAAACTCCCCCTTTAGTAAATTTAGAAAACTGGACTGTACAAATAAAGATCTGAAACATGGTTCTCAGGACTTGCTGCATGGAAAAAATGTCTTGAGACCAGATTCCAGCAAGGGAACAGAGATCAAAGTTCCAACCTTCTTTGCATTTCAGAACAAGTATTCAAATCGAAATAGATTGCAACTGGGTAGAGCTTTACACAATCACTACTGTTTAATTTATAATATTAAAACAAAGTAGAATATTGCAGGCTATATAGAAGATGACTAAGTGAAAACAATTAAGTAGAAAAATTACTGTTGTTTTGTTTGCATTACACATGCAGTGAATAATGACTTAGAACTGTATTTTCCAGCACAAATATGATGGGTATACTGACTTACCCTCCTTTTTTCATTTTGCCCTTTCCCTCTCCTTGATAGTGGCTTGTACACTTTTCAAATTAGGGATGTTTTCCCATGAGCTTGTAGGGTACAAACATCCTGGAATGCTACGGTTCATGTAGAGTTTAGAGATTAACAGCTAGAACTTAAACAGCTTTTTCCAGATCTCATCATAATTTTAATAAATTAGTTGCCCGTTCAAATTGGGTTTTTCTAAAACCGTACAGCCTAAGTGCCTCCAAAGTTACAGACACATTTAAAACAGAAAGACAGGTGGGATGGATAGAGTGGATTTGCATTAAACTTCTCTCACTTCTTTTTGCAGAACTCAACAAATATTAGTGGTTCAGAAACAAAAGTTTAAAATATATATGTATTAAAAGTTTTCCAAATACTCTAATAATGACTCCACATTTTTAAGCTGCTACTTCTCTACCCATTTCTGTTCTTTCTTCTCTCAAGGTGACCTCACCGCTACTTTCACTTCTACTATTATTTGTGAGAAATCTTGAAGGCCATTCTTTAACTGGTAGAGAAGATGAAAGGGTGCATAATAACGAGACAGATATCATATCACATGCCTCACCTCTTCACTGCTACTGGCAACAGCACCATGATTTATGCTCTAAGTTGTATGGGATCTGCTTTCACCACAACTAATTCTCAGTGTGCCCTGTCAAACCATAATGTGTTTGAGGCACTTCACAAATCAAAACCTGAGCAAGAAAATGTTTGTAGTACTGAAAAATGTCACATTTTGACGCTTACCCTTGTTTACAACTACCACCATAAGTGACATGTACAATTCACGTTGTTGTTACAGGAATATCCAAACAAAAACAGTTCTGCTATGCTGCAGATCTTACAGAACAATAACAGACAAGGTGCATTTAGCAAGGGTGCAATTATATGCATCTTGTGTGTGAGTGTATGTGTATACACATATGAATATCTACACGTAAGTGTATATACATTTATTTTCCATGCTCTTAAAATAAAACCTATGAAATTAGGAAGCATAACAATAGAGTTTTAATTACTATAACAGAGGCATGGTTTATAAATCACAGACATCCGCTAAAAACACAAATGGGACAGTCATCATCATTAAATGGATTCCCTGAAGAAACAAGGCTTGGGCAGTGATAGCGCATGCCCATCTATTCATGTCACCCCTGACCCACTAGCCTTTCCCCCCCCACTGGTGAATGTCAGTGTATTTTGACATAGGGAAATGCTGTCAAAGCTATCAGGCTTCCACGTTTTATGAATGTTAATGGAAAAATTACCGGACAGAACTATTCTGTCAGCAGAACTCCCATCTTTGTCCATTCAAGAGGAAGTCACAAACTGGCAAGGCAGCAAACATTTATCTCCACCTACACATTCCCTTTCTTACCCAGAGAAGAAAGGTGGGGGTAGGCGGGGAAACATAGGAAGAAGCTAGAAAGTACTGTGAGGATAAGAGATGGAAATAGGAAAGCTGAATTAACTGCATAGGAGAGAGGGAAGGGGAGATCAGGAAAGTGATACTAAAATGTCATTACAAAATACAAATTCACAGGAACCAGGCTTCATTAATTCCACTGCTCACAGAATTTCTAAGCGAGCATATTAGCATTTAAATGACAGGAGGCTTGAAGAAAACCCCTGCTTTCAACTACTGCAAGTCAATATGGAGGATATCACAGTCTATTACAGAGCTGCAACTCATTATCTTGCATTCTTTCAATCTGCAGTCTTCTAAAATGTATTGGTTTGTAAGTTCAAGCTGAAATATTTTAATTGCAAGATAGTGAAGAATATGACAAATAAAACTTTTTTTCTCCAAGTTTTTGGGACAATTTAAGAAAATCAGTCTTGCTACAAAAGAGCACCTAAGAACTCAGTACACTTACCCCATGTTTCTGAATGGCAACATTTGTAAGATGTACAAACATGTTATCCAGTTCACTTGTACTTGGTGTATATTTTACTGTGCAAAACCGGCAAAATCCAAGTTTATACCTTAAATGCAAAAAGTCATTAAAATGTGTTAAACCCCAATAATAAGGAAAAGAGCATCCTAGGATATCATGTGCATGTTAAGCTTCTTGGTGCAACATTATTTTGACTACATTAAAGATTCTCTCATAACAAAATATGTATGTACAATCTTACATGTAACATCTCAGCGGACGATAAGTAGATACTAAAACATATAAACGAAGATCAAATTTCTTTCCACCAATAAGTAATGGATTGTTGATATAGAGAGAAATCACATAGGCTTCTTTGGAAGACTGAGATACAAACCTGAAAAATACAAATCATGTTTCAGAATGTGACAATTCCAACAAAATAATCTGGTAAGCCGTCGTCTTCTTTGGAAGGAGTCTGTAAATTTTGCATTGACTGAAATCTTGCATCTTTTGCCAAGACAATGTATAAAGTTGTAGTAGTTAATAATACACATTTAGCATTAGGCATTGTATACAAAACCAGTTAAAAATACTAAACAGATGACCAAGATCAATTACCCATTTAAACCTAGTTTTAAAGTTAACAGGGTAGCTGACTGAGCCATTCAGAATGCAGTTGTACAAGCCAGTCTTTTCCTTGGAGAGCATTTAGAGCTTGGCATGGTTCAGATAAGCAAAGAGCACAAATTACATTGACTTCATTAATCAAAGTCTTATACTCCTAGAATATTTGTATTTATGCTTCGTGTGCAATTGCAAACCACTATGAAAAGCTAAGATAACTTTTAGGTTGTGACTTTCTTCATATTTCAAGTCATACAGAAAAAAAACCCCACAAAAACTCAAGTGAGAGGTTTTTTTTACAACAGAGAAAAAACAAAAAAATCAACATTAGTTGTGTGATCAAAACTTTTAAAAGTCAGAGAAAAACACAGATTGCTACCCTGTTTCATCCATGTGGAAGTAGATCAGCAATATGAGGCAATATTTTGTGCCCCAAAGGGATAATGTATTCATTTCATATAAATGCATTCTTCCTTTGTACCAATTTAAAAAGTGATTTAATATAGACTAAATAAAATAATTACTGAAATTACTTAGGGAAAGATTGTTCTCTTGCTTCCTGTTATTTAATACTATGAAGCAGGACAATTTATTTTTCTGCAAGTTTTCTCCCAACAATACTGAAAGCATTTTTATAAGGACTAGCTAATTGAGCAGTTCTTTGTACCTTGTCATACCAAAAAAACTCGTATTAAAACCTGTTCGAAGGAGGAAGTCTGATAACAACTGAGATTAAATGCAAAACTAAGTATATACTGACAAAGTAGTAATAATGGAATACTTTTCCCATGCACCAGACAATTAGCATGTTGATGTGGTTCAACTGATTACAGGAAGTACAATAGAGGGTTTGAGTTTCAAAGAACTTACGAAGATGTTTTGCTATCTCGAGACCATTTTTTAATTTGTGAGAGTTTATTGATTAGAAATATTCCTTTTCCCTGAGCTTTGCCACAAGGCTTCATAATCCAAGTGCTGGAGGGATTTTTTCTGAATTCTTCAACAAAGAGATTATAATCAGCAGGAAGCATAAAAGTAACAGGAACAAAATCTGAGTTAAGGAAAGAGAAGAAAAAAAAAAAGGTGCACAATTAAGGATGCTATATCTGATAAGGCTACTAACACATATAGATTAAAAAAATAAAGTAGGTTTTTTTCAGTTTTCCAATCTGGCATGATTCACCTTCATTAAGACTCATCTTGCTTTTTAGCTCATTTAAATTCTATATTTTAGTTTTTACTTAAACAATTGCAAAATACTGCATGCTGCTAACTTCAGATTAATAGATTTTTATTTACACTAATCAATTTTGTTCTGTTTATATGCTGTGAAATTACAGTATTATATACCATTCCAACTTAACTTCATTACACTTTCTCAGTTCCCTATGTCAGCTTTAACCATTCCATTAATCACTTTATCATCCTCCGTGTATGAAAAAATGTGAATGTCGATGTTGCTTCCCCTTTGGATGTGGTAATTTTTATTTCCATTAGCCATTCTTGTTTGTTCCTACAATCAGTATTACCATGCTTACTGAAATCTAAAGAAAAGCATTTCTCACTTTTTGCTATCAGATTATCTTCACTTCCATCCATACAGAACTGCTTTTCTCTTACATGGAAGAACAGTGCTTTCCCAAGATGTAAACCAACTCAACATATCCCCCTATCTGTTTCACTCCAATGCTTTCTGACCTCCAAAACAACTTTTTTCTCCTCATTCCTGATCTATTGCTGGTTTGGTCTTGGGGTGTTTGTGGGTTTTTTTGTTTCATTTGGTTGGTTGTTTTTTCTTAGTTCTATTTTCTAGCAGTCACTTACCAGATCTCTAATTTGCCCCAAATTTCTCCTCTGAACAGTCTGTTCATTCAGCTTTCTGCAACAGTTTTCATTTTTGCTCCAGCATAAGATTTTCAGAAAATGTTTTTTCACTTTTGAATTAAAGAAACTCCAGCCCTGTCTCCTATGGAGTTCCAGAGCCCTTTGCAATCTTATTGCAAAGTACCTTAATCCCACAATTTTCCCTCTTTAAAATAATTTGAAAAACCACAACAAAACCAACAAAAAAGCAAGCAAGCAACCAACCCACTGCTCCTACAGATTTCCTTCCCCACCTGCAAAAAGCCTAGTTACAAATCTATTTCTGTACCCTTACATTTTAAAATAATTATTTCATTATCGAATGTTTCTTCAGCTAATGATGCACTGTTAAATCAGTCTTCTTTAAGGACCTTACTACTTTCAAAACTGAGTCTAAATACAACTTCCATGCACACAAACTGGATTTGTGCTCCTCCTTGAACGCTGCTGACTACCAGCAGGTGTGCAGTGGAGGAACTGGGCCTTAGTGCTGTGGTAATATGACAGAGAAAAATGTTAAATCTTTTATTCTTGCTTTGTTTCTAATTTCAGCAAAGATCCTGAATGCATGGCATCACCTTGATTCCTCTCAATTTGTAGAATATTAACCATCATCCTTCAAAGTAAGGTTTGTGAAAAGCTTTGAAAGTGTAATATTTCCTACGAAATACTCACTACTACTGTTTTTATCACTTTATCACAGCAAACAATTTTTGGATAAAGTGCACTTTCTTTAATTGACAGAGACAGAGCATTTCAAGACAGTAACTTCATTGTTCCAACACTTCACAGGTTCAGTACTTTATGCACAGAAAAGCTAGCTCTATTCCAGGTTATTGACTATGTAAGAAAAAAAGATTAATGCTGATAATGAGAACCACATACCCAAATAAATATATTTCCCATTTTCATCCTTTTCTGCAAGAGGACTTCCTTCTTTCTCAAGTTCTTTCCTATATCGCTTGATATTCTTTACCATCAAATCTTTTCTAGTCAGTTCGTAGTGGTTTGGGAAATGATTGACAATTTGGTCATCAGAGAGGCGGTAACCAGTTTCCACACTGAAAACATTTCTGATTGTTTGTACGCTCATCCTGAAAGTGAAGACAGATACCAAATTATTTCTCCCATGGAACACAAGTCAGGAGGACAAAGTTGAAATTTTTTTGCTATATTCACTTCATCTTCTCTCCTTCTCATTTCTCTTTAAAGTATAACAACTTGCTTCAGTGACAATCCAACATATCCTGAACTTCTATTAGCAAAACCAATTAGATCCTGCTGGAGGGTTTATCGATCCCTCTACTGCTACTGAAACTGGTGCAGAAAGTGAGGAAAGGAAAATGACTAGTTGGTCCTACTGAACTCTGGCTTGTTTATAGACAGGCCATCCCCCAGCAGGGCTTAAAAATGATTTATGCACAACCAAACGCTACAGAAGCACCTTTCTTAATCCGTTACTTCACTCTCTGGGAACTCAGCTTTCCTCTTAAAACATGCCACAAAAACAACCTCTTACCGACCTTGCTATTCAGATTGTAAAGGACTTCAAGTGTATGAATTGAAAACCGTGATTCAGTGATCTTGCTAAATCACCCATAAATGCCAGATCAAAGGAGTGCGGTGACAAAGACATCAAATCAGTTATCTACTTTGTTTTTCACAGAATATAAGAGCAAGGCCATAGATACGAAGAATTTTCTGTATTAGATGTCTCACATGGGAAATTCAAGAATATTTCTTGAACACCATCAATGTGCTATGTTATCATTTCAGGAAGGAAAAAAAAAAACAACAAAACAAAACCACCAGTCACACAACAGATTCCATGAGTGTCCTGTTCCCCAACTCCTCCCCAACCACATTCCAAAAGCATGAGCAGATTACTAGATTCCTACCCATTTATATAAGTGATTTACAAAGGGTACACTTGGCAGCAGAAACCGACATTCTGTCATGTTTGAAAAGGACAATATAAATTGTTTGGTTTACTTAAACAGGATTGTTCCTGCCAATTAATAGATTACTGCATTCTAGGACAGCATTTCACGGTCTTATATTAGACAAATGCCAAATAAGCAGCTAGATTATTTACTCTGCTCCTTTCACCATTCTCTTTATTTAATTTCACATTCACCCTCGGTATTGAAATACTGAATAATTAGTCTGCATATAAATCACTATAATGAAGGAGAAGGAAAGTACAGCTCTCAAGGCCTGCATTACAGAAGCTTGGACTCTGGTAACAGGGCAAGCCTCCATTACATTGATTATTTTGTCATATATTAGAACTGTGTGCTCTTGGATCATTTTCCTTATGTTGCACTGTCACAAAATTTTGGGAGAAGACACATTCAAGATTCTCCTCAGGCCACAAATCCCTTCCATGAGTACAGGAAAAAAATCTGCTTACTATATACAAAAAAAAAAAAAAAAAAAAAAATCAGGTATCACATTTCAAAACAAAAACCACTGAGACCAGCCTTTCCCCTGGGCTTTTTACAATTGGTATTCCCAGACGTGATTGCTTGGGCCACCTGCTAGGCCACTGACTTTCCACTCCCTGACAAAACCTTTGGCAAACTGCAAAGAAACATGAGATCAGTAGCATGGGAATGGAACCATGCAGATGGGACCTTCTACCCTGAGGAATTCCAAAGACTTTAGCAGGCCTGCACAGATAGAGGAATCTACCAGTGCAAATCTGAACAAAGACCAACAATAGCCCAAGAAATTACAGAAGCAATGAAGCAATGCTACACTCTTAGGAGTACTGCAGTAAATAAATTATAATTTCTGTATCTTTCATTTTTCAATATGCATTGTGTTATATTATTAATGGTATTAACATAAGGTATTAAAATGCTTCACAAATTTAGAAATAGGTATTTAACATACTTACCAATAAAAATTCCAGTCTTCATTTTCTGCCACCTGAATCCAGCCTCTTTTTTCAAAGTTGTTTATTAGAACAGATTTTTCTATGTCAGTTACCCACTTTACTTTTCCTGCCATTATCCTAGAGCAGAATCAAGCTGTTAATAAAGAAAAGTTTAAAGATGTGAAGTTGAAAACAGGGGAGAATACAAACCAGGGAAGTCAAAGCAGAAGAAAAGTGGCATCTAGAAGCATCTAGAAATCATTTTAACATAAGTAATATCTAAAAAGTAAATTATTTTAAAATAAAAGAAAATAGCATCTCAAGTTCAGAATGAAACCCTGCATTTTTCAGCCGGACAACTGTAGACAGGGACACTAGCTACAAGAACCTTTCACACTCCCAAGTCAATCCACCTTTTAGGAACTGGCACACCACTCATGTCTCCCCTTAAATACAGTAATAAAATAAATCATTATTGTACTCTTGCTGGGTAATGTTTACAGAACCAAGTGCAATGCACAGACATTTTATTATTTCTAACCAAGACTTACATGCATACACTTTTTTTTGCTTTGTTTTGAAGTAGGAGAGTTCATATGGATCACTTAGCAACTGTAGAAGAAAATAAAACAATTTCAAGAGAAATCCCTTACATGCTCCATCAAGAATCACAATTTCCTATACTGCAAGGAAGGGAACCAAAGTAACATTACAATGTATTGTCTTCTCTGTATTTCACGCAGCCATGATTTTGCCTTCTGCAGTAGCTGGTGAGGGGGCCATGGATAGCTGATATAATTAAACCCTTGACAGCAGGATTTCCCCAAACCTAAGGTTGTTACAACAGTGCTTATAAGCTGCATTTCAACTAATGACACCTAGGTGTCACTTTCTACATTAGATCTCATAGAATCATAGAGACATAGAATGCTAGGGGTTGGAAGGGACCTCCAGAGATCATCGAGTCCAAACCCCCTGCCAAGCAGAATCTAGGGCAGGTTATACAGGAATGCATCCAGACGGGTCTTGAAAGTCTCCAGAGGAGGAGACTCCACAATCTCTCTGGGGAGCCCATTCCAGTGCTCTGTAACCCTCACAGTAAAGAAGTTCCTCCTCATGT
>JAVSBS010006111.1:0-41243 GCA_033124195.1 Coracias cyanogaster
TCCTGTTTGACTGGTCCTGAGGGAGGGGACCAGGAGGAAATTCAGGTTTCACTTGACTGTGTTCAAGTAATAGATCTTCAGACCTGATCTAGGGAAGAGTTATGGGATACCCCTTGGCCAAATGCAGAAAATGTGTTTATTGACACACCATCAAGAGTAATAAAAGGAAAATGAGTTACAGGATATGTGGTGCTAAAAGGAAGAGAACTGCAAGAAGGAGGGAGGTTACCTTCCATATGGTCAGCACAGACCGCAGAATTGTATGCCTTGGTTAGAGCCTGCGAGTTATATCAAGGAAAAGTGGTAAACATATTTACAGATTCCAAATATATATATGGGGTGGCTCATGCATTTGGAAAAGCTGTGGGAGGAAAGAGGATTATTAACCTGCAAGGGGAAAGCATTAGCTCATGAGGGTTTAATTACTCATTTATTGGAGGTAGTGAATTTACCCGAGAAAGTGGCTACAATACATGTCAAGGGACATCAGGCAGGACATTCGGAGGAGGCAATAGGTAATCAACTGGCAAATGAAGAAGCTCGAAAAGCGGCACTGCTACCCAAAGTATCTAAAATCTACCCTTTGTTCCCAGTGACTCAACCACTGCCAGAGAAAATGTGATTTCCACCAGAGGAGTTGGAAATAATTAAAAATAATGGGGCAGAGGAAAGAGAGTAATTGGTTTACAAGGGACAGTAAGCAGTGGGTACTGAAGGCATTGGCCCTGCAGGTACTGACACAACTCCATGGAGGGAGTCATTGGGGTTCTCAAGGACTGGCAAAAGCCTTCCTCAAGACATATGCACCTTGGGTATTTTTGTTTTAGCAAAAAAGGCTACTGAAGGTTGCTTGATGTGTGACAAAGTCAATAACCAGGTTACACAAGAGGTTGCAAGGGACGGGCAATCCTGGTCTGTGCGCCCTTTCCAATGATGTCAGGTGGATTTTACTGAAATGCCCCAAGCAAGAAGACTTAAATATCTTTTGGTTATAGTATGAGAGCTAACCAGGTGGCCAGAAGCATTTCCAGTCACCTCAGCAACCACTGGATCAGTTATTAAAGTATTTTTGGAACAAATAATTCCAAGATATGGAATAGTCTAAGCAATAGACTCAGATGGAGGAACTCATTTTACAGGAAAAATTCTTCAGGGGGGGTTATAGTGGCTTTAGGAATACAATGGGACTTACACACCCTGTGGCATCCTCAGAGTTCAGGCCGGGTAGAGAAAAGGAATGGGGAACTCAAGAGACATCTCTTGAAATTAGTTTTAGAAACAAAACCATCATGGATATGACTCTTATATGGCTAGAATGTGGGCCAAACCTAGAGGGGAAGTTCAATTATCCCCTTTTGAATTAATGTTTGGAATCCCTTACCCTGTTCACTCTTGACCCAGTGGGGAGGTGGAAATAAGTGATGTATATTTGAAACAGTATGTGGGCAGAATACTGTCTTTTGTAAAATCTCTTTGGCAGGAAGCTCAGCCTTTGGAGAAGACTCTGCCTTTGGATACTGGGTTCTAATTAAGGAGTGGAAAGAAGCACCACTGGTGGCAGAGTGGCGCGGACCTTATCAAGTGTTGTTAACCACAGAAACAGCAATGAAGGGAACTGAACATGGATGGACTCACCATAATCGTGTCAAGATTTCCCAGGCCCCAGAAAACTGGACGTCAGAACTGAGAGAGGAGGAGAGGAAATGGTGCCTGACTCTGCAAAAAGACGGGACCAACCAGTAGACAACGGGCTGACTTCGGGAGGAGTTCCAGGTGTTCACTCAAGAAATCTACTAAACGCTCTATGAAGACCTCCTCCTCCTTAAATCTCCAGTGAGTGGTGGGGTCTATATACACGAGCTGTTTCTGTACATTTACTGATAGCACTTGGTGAGAACTAAAAATAATAAGTTTAGGATGAAGTTTCTGATAATAATTATGTTTCTTTGTTATTGGCAGAATCGAAGCTTGGGCTGGGAAACCCGATTTTTGAGATTAGGAGAAGACATAGCCAGGTCCTTTAACCTCAGTAACTGCTGGGTCTGCAGAAGCCCAGGAGGATCCGAGGGCTGGCCATGAGTAGCTCAGACAGTCAAACCTAAATGGCAGGTTAGCAATTAGTACAGTTAATGATGGAACTGAATTTTGGACTGAGGATCACAATCCCTGGCAACTTCATTTTCTGGGGAAAGGCATTTATTGCCTTAATCAGACATCTGAGTCCCTTCACCTCCTAGCAGATCAATCCATCCATATGAGAAATGCAATTTTTTCAACACTGAATGGTTTTGAACTATTTGTTGACTGAGGAGGGAGGAGTCTGTGGGAAATTAAATAAATCCAGTTGCTGCCTACAAATACATAACAACAAGAAAATAGTAAAGTAACAAAGGAAATGAGAAAACTGTCTCAGGTACCCCTTCAAACCTGGAAGGGACTGAAATGGGACATGCTCTCATGGCTGCCAGGTGGACCATGGGTTAAACGTATATTGTTTTTCTTTCTCTGCTCGATGGCCACTTAGATCTTTATACCATGTATGATACCCTGTTATGTACAACTCGTCCAATGGGCAGTTAAAAGAATGCAGACAGTAGCCATACCTAGAGACCCAGAAATGGCTACAATGGGATGAAAGATGATGTCTCTGCAAATAATCCCAAAGCCAAGAATGGTTTGTAAAGACAAATATTAAGAAAAGGAGTGATAGGATAGATAGGAATGAATATGTCTTTCCAATAAGGGATGTTTCAACATGATAAGGGTAGAGTTTTTAGGATAGAGAGGAAAGAATGTGTTAGTGTACAATTGGAGGCACCTCAAAGTGATAAGGGGGTGACTTTGTAGATAGAAAGGGCAATGGTAATTTAAAGGCTTGACAGGAAGTGCCAATTAAGAAGTGAGAGACTGGACAGAACCAGCAACAAGACTCAAGAAGTCTGGATAGACTAAACTTTTGAACTTCAGGAACAAGTAGGCATGCTTAATAGACTTATACATAGTAACTTCTCCACCTCGGGAGACATAAAGTGAGCTTTTAATGAACACACAATGCCTGTATGTTCATGTTTACATGGGTACATGTTAAGGGGGTATATGTAGTAGGCGGACTGGGGAGTCTGTACTTTCCTAGTACCTCAGCCAATGGGGAATGCGGAAGGGATAAATGCGGCTGGGAAACCAGGATAAAAAGGGGCTGTATCCCCCAGCAACTTTGAGAGACCCCACAGGCACATGCCCGTACACTCTCCCTTTATTCGAATAAAGTAAATTAATTTTACAGGACTACTCTGCCTCCTTTGTGAACACTGACCTCTAGCAGCAGGATTTTCTGCACAGCTACAAAGGGTAAAATAAAAGCTTTACTGACAAGTAAAGAGAGGCAAGAGTTTGGCTTGCTGGCATGGAGAGACGCCGTGAATAGCTCCGGATCCCGAAGCATTTTACTTCTTCCAGGCCTGTTAACAGGGCAAAGTAAACACACATTCCCGCTGCACAAGACCCTCAGGAGTGACTCCGTGGGACTTCCCTGGTAAACGTTCCCCAGCAAGGTCACAGCAGCACTGGACTAGGGGTGCGATACAGCAACAAGCCCCAAGGAGCGCAAACGTTTCAGGACTTAACTGCTACAGAACAGACAACGCAGCCCTTCGTGTTTAAAGCCAGGGAGTCAGTCCTTACACACATCTAAGTTTTCCCGATCAACTCTCCCGGCATTTTCAACCACCAGACTGCAGAGACCTCCCCCTTCCTTTCCCTGCTTCTCGCCCTCGGGCAATGCCCGCGTTTGTCCCTCTCCACACCCGCCCTGGGCAGCCCAGCACGAAGCCCCTGTTCCAGCAAACAGCCGCCTCGGAGCTCTGGGCAATTCCGGCACCCACCAGCTACAAGAGAAAATCTCCGCGGCCTGCGTCCGGGAAACGACGGGCAAAGGCCAGCCCTGGCCAGCGGGGCCGGGAGAAGCCCCGTCCCCGCCAGCTCTGCACAGGTGGGCCCGGCCCAGGAGAAGTCCCGCCCGCAGCCCCGCCGCCCTTCTCCGCCAGCCCCGCGGAGGAGAAGACTTACTCGCAGGCAGAGCTCTTCCCACTGCCCGTGCAGGTGCGCGCCTTGCTCCTCCAGCACCACCATGTCCTCGGCGAGGATGCAATGGGCCAGCTCCGCCTTCATGGCCCGCAGCTCCTGCACGTTGTGGGCCCAGCCCGCCAGCGCCTGCTCCAGCTCCTGCATGGAAACGCAGCCAGAGCAGCCTTGGCACCGAGCTCCTCCGCTTCCCCACGCTGCCGCTTAATCCCCTGCCGGGCCGGGCCGGGGCGGGAGGAGAGGAGAGGAGGGCCGGGGAGGGGAATGGGCAGCGGCTTGTGCGGCGCTGGACGGGCCCCCGGGCTCGGCTGGAGCCCAGCGCCCAGGCCCGGGGCGGCAGCAGCCCCCGCTGCGCCCAGAAGCGCCCAGACGCAGCCTGAGCCCTGCAGCTCCCCCGGCAGCGCCGGGGCTTCGCATCCAGACCCAGCAGGCTTGCCTTGCCTTCTCCTTGCTGCTTTTGGCTTTGGCCACGTTGCTTTCCACGCGCATCGGTTCCAGTTTCAGGTGGTTTAAATGCTAAAACCCCCCAGGTTCCCTTCGCTAATGAATGGTTTCACAGGCACTTCATCAGATCGGTCAGAAATGTGGAGCTTTTCAACCGCTCATTCACAGACACTTGCTCTCTCTTCTGCTTTGTTCCTCCCACTCCCTTTGCCCTGGATAACAAGGTTACACATTTTCCCTATCAGGGTTGAAACTGTCCCCTAAAAAGCAGAGCCGCGGCTGCCTGCAGCTGGGAAGCAGGACACCACAGCCGAGGTGCGAGGTCTGCTTTTGCTGGGTGGTTGCTGGGAAGTGTCACTGGCTCCTCTGACAAAAATGCTCCGATTTGACTCATTTTAGAGGAAAAAAATTATGACCGTATCTGGAGAAGTGCGCTGGGTCCGTGCCCTGTGAGCATTGTCACAGGTCTTTTGATCCAGTCACTTAGCTAAATCATATTAAAAAAAAAAAAAATCTGAACGGATTTGCCACTGGAAGAAAAAAACAACCAAACCTGAGAGTAAAATTTACCACAACCAGCTACTCCCTACAGATGTGCACACGTGCATTTATATACCAAGGGTCGATTCCCTGCATTCAATGGAGCCAACGATGGAATTTCATGGGACTTTGTGAGCCTCCTACGAGGTGCAGGCCTGAGAGCAAAACAGCTTTATTCCACAGAAGAGTGAAATGCAGGGAGAGGAAAGGAGGTCCCTTCTCCCCCGTGCCATTTTGGTCCTTTGTTATATTACACTGTGACACCCAAGAGCAGCAACTGCCCTCCCCTGTCTGACCCTGACACCTCTAGGGCTGAATTTCTCCTGCTGGAACAAGAGGAGGGAGCTCTGCGCTGCCATCTCACAAATCATTCAAGGCTACAGCAAGACTGCTGCTGCGGGAGAGGCAGCCAGCACCCACAAAGAAGATTGCAGGCAGCTGATAATAAGTTCAAAGCCTTGGCTTCTTCATAAGCTTATTTGTTCCCACTGCACAGGTCAACAATTCACTTCATAAAAGGATGACGAAAGACTGACCAGTCCAGACAAAATGTCTCCTATCCCTTGGAAAAGCTTTCCTTGCCGTGTAATTTTCGTGGTGCACTATGGGCCGCAAGGGCTTTTGCCACTCCCTTACTCTTCATTTTCCTTCTCCTTAATTACTCTCAGATCCCACAGGCATGCACGGTGGGGCTTTGTAGACTTACAAGGTCTCTCGCCTGAGGAGCTCCCTGTCCAAAATGGACTGGAAAACAAACAAGGAGATTGAGCCACTAGGATAGCAGCCAACTGAGCTGAGACCACGGAGCTTTTCTACCTTTTGTTGGAGGAACTGCTTATTTTGTAATTCAGCCTGTGGAAAGGGAGCAGAAGCAGGGAAAAAAAATCCACACACTTTACTCCTCCTGTAATCTTCTTGGTCAGCTGGGCTTTGCAGATTGGTAGCAATCAGGATGGTATAAAGGACAGAAACTCAGTGTCACTGAGGAGCAGGGAAGAGGGGAAAATCGATTTTACAGGGATGGAGTGTTGTGCAAAGGCTGCATCTATTTAAATACAATATAGCCGTTCAATACCTTGATGTGTTCCTTGGCTTTGTAGAGCTCTTCATGTTCAACTGGAAGCGGATCTTTTATTTTCTCCTTCAGCTCTTGCAGCCTGCTTTCTAACTCCTTGGTTTGCTTTTCACAGCAGTCCCAGCTCTGCTCAAGGAAGTTATAAGAGGTTAAGATACTATCTCATGACATATTGTACCACATGGATATGCTACAAAATAGCCTCTTCAACCCACGGAAATCAGTAACCACCTGCTCTGGTTATTTGGATTTTTTCTGACACACTGGACCGCCCACAAGAATTTGGTGCCTGGCTTCACAGAGGAACTTGCACCCTCTCTTGCCTTTAAGGTTTGACCGACAGAGTATTTCTGCTAATTTTTTTTTGTCCAACCTGTTAACACAGTTTTAACATAGTTTTGGGGCTGGGGATCATGTCAATAACAGTATTCAATTTTAAAACGTACCTATGTGCTTGTCTTGCCATGAAAGCAGATTTATTGCTCTAAGCAAATACATGTGACCTGCCCTTCTGTTCAGAGGTGCAACAACTGGAGGAGCAACAGGTCACGTTAACTCCCTTGAATCTAGATTTTAGCTCAGGCCTCACAGCCAGAGAGCTCCAGGGCATGGAGCACCTAAGAACCTTATGCATGGAGAGCGCAGGAACAGCCGCTGTAGGAATAAATGGATGCCATTTTCTTTTGGAGAGGCTGGGCACCACAGTTTTAGCTCCCACAAGCCCTGATGGCACAGGACAGGCACTTCCCTCAGAGCCCCCCTGCAGCGAGCAGCAGCTCAGCATTTGCCTTGTTGCTGCAGAGCTCAGCCCTGGGAACGGTCTCGAGACCCAGAGCCAGAGAAGCAGGTGCTGCTCTGCCCTGTGGAGGTCATCATCTACCTGTAGGGTGCTGCTGAGCTCCATCATCTTCTTCTCCAGCTGGGCCTGGGTGTCCCCCCAACTCTGCTGTAACTGGCTGAGCTCCTCCTGGAGGGCAGCGCTGGTCTGGGGGTTGGACACAGTGCGCAACTTCTCCCCGGCATCGATGATTACGGAGTACATGGCTTCCCACCTCTGAAGAATCACTGCCTTGCTCTTTAGAAGAGAAACAAAGTAAGTTTCAAAGCTGTTCTCAGGAAGCTTTAGAAGCACAGTCCTGGCATGTCACTTGAGATGAAGTGGAGACTCACAAAGGGAGGTACAAGGCACTAGTTTGTTCACAGTCCTGAAAGAGTCATGAGATCTTCTCCCGTCTGCTTTTCTAATTTCATAAAAATCAGATTCTTTCTGATCTCCTGATCTATAAAAATCTACCCGAGCTTTTTACAGACTGAATCTATAGAGTGCAAGTGCAGCAGTTCCAAAAAGATGGAAATTTAGTTGCTGGAGTTATTCTGAATTAAAAACAACAAAAAAAGTTCTGTTAGCACCTCTAGAATCAACAATTAAGACAAATTTTTCAGAGATAACAGCTCTGCTAATCAAGACATACTCCAAATGAAGTAGTAATAATAATTTGCCCACAACACAAATTAGTCTATAACACAAGCAGATATTTCATTGTTTCTTTCTGTAAAAGAACAGCAGGAGGGAAAGACAATTTGGAGTAGGAGGGAGAAGACTTTCTGGATTTTCTCACTAAGGAAAGGCATGAGAACTAACTTGTGAAACCTACTGAAAATCATCTTTATCCGGTGGGTGAAAATAAAGATGAAGGAAACAGGGCAAGCGCCAAATGGAATACTGGTGATGTGTTAATCCATTAACATTAGGTGTGTGGGAACACAATAAAGCTTGGACCGTGCAAATAGCGTTCAGTGATGTATTTTTGAAAGGTTTTAGATTGCCTTAAGCAACCATTAAGTTCACCGCTGGTTTTTGCTTTCTAATAAGCCAAAGAAGCACATAATTAAATGGAAAACCAAGATACTAAAAATTAACAAAGGAAAACAATTTTTTCCCTGCACAGAGAACACAGAACTCACTGCTCTGAAGAACTGCTGCCCAGATCTGCACATCTTGGAGTGGTGGCTCCAAGGACAGACCCCCTTGTGAGTGCTTTACCTTACTGGACAGAAGTTGTTTTAGTCTGAGAAAAAACAACAGATTTGAGATTTATGAGAAAGAAACACAGTACCTTGAAATCTTTCACTAGATTTCTAAGCTGGTAAAGGCTATAGCAGTCCTGGTTCTTCACAGCGATGATGAAGCTGTTTGTATCAGCAAGAAATCTGCTGAGACTCGACAAGGAACTCCTGAAGTGCTGCCACTGTCTCACGAGTCTATCAATGTCTTTCTTCCTCTGCTGAACCAGCCGGCTGACATTCTGCCACTGCTCTTTCATCAGCGTGACCTTGGAAATAAACTCTGTTCTGAAAATGACAAGCATTGAGTGTTAATGTATTTTGACCTCAAGGCTGCATTTTACAATCATTGTGATGGATTTCCATTTACATCCTACTCCAATGACAACACCCAGCCATGCAGAAAGCTCCACACAGCCTTAAGCTCAGCCCTGTTCTCTGTATTCTGACTTTTGAGCAATCCAAAAAACCTTTTACGTGATGTAAGAATGGATAACACAAGTCATTCTCGCTGTTGTGGCACAGCAACGTACATAGCACAACAATCAAAGAAACAGTATGGGCTGAACACTTCTCTGAAGAACAAGGTCAATGCAAGTGAGACAAGGTCTCTGATTATGCTGCAAGATTGATCTGTGCTTTCACCAGGCTGTAAGCGGGAGCTCAACCATCGCTGTACCCTACAGCAGTGGGACCTACCTGCAAAGTGAAAAGGCTCCGTGTTGTTACCCAGCCCACTCCAGCAGTGTTTTGGCCTCTCCCACAACGTGGCTGGATGATCCAGATCTAGCTGGAGTAAGACAAGCCCCAGCTATCAATTCTGCTCCTCTGCAGGAGGCCACGGCCCCCAGCTTAGCTCTTGTACAAACACCCATCTTTGCGGGACTAGCTTCAACAGAGAAACGCTGCAGCGTGCTGAGCTCAGCCCCGCTTTCCCTGGCAGCGTTAACCAAGCTGTGGCCTCCAGGCTGAAGTGCTGGAGGGGAGCACACGCACTCTGCTGCCAGCTCTCTGGGAGCAGCAAGCTCTGGCAGAGAGGGGACACGTGCTCCCAGCAAAAACACCTCAGGCACTTGAACCTCTGCTCACAAATACGACTTGCTGCTTCTCACTCTACATTGGTTAAGAGAAAAGTGTAGGATCATACTGATAAGAACCAGCTTTAGCTACCATGTGTTTTGGGTTTTGTGGCTGATGACTCAAGACCCTGTTATATGTGCCAGGGGCAGCATGGATAGTCTGACACCCCTGCACTTCAACAAGTAGAGAGCTCTAGGAAGAGAGAAAGGATCCTTCATGCGCAGCATCCTCACTACCCTCTGTAAGAAGGTGGCTTCTCCACCACAGTTACAGTGTCAGCAACTGCAGGGGAGCAGTAGACAAGGAAGCTGCTGTTCAGGAGCCATTATTTCTGTCAGGCAGGATGTCCAGTTACGGTCCAAAACGCAGGCTGCCCAGGGCACCTCTGCTTCTTTCTCAGGGCACCTCCTCACCCTTTTGCAAAACGGGCCAGCAGGTTATTTAAAGAGGGAACCCAGTCACAGAATGGGGCTTATGTCCTCACGAGAGCAAAGACTCAAGACCACCTCCAAGGAAGAGGGCATGTGCACTGAGTTACCAAGGTCTTCGGGAGGAAAACCAAACTGATTACCTTTTCTCTGCTTCTCCAGATTCCAAGGAAGGTAGGATTTTTTCTATAATAGAATTAAATCTCTGCTGATTTATGGAAATTTCAGTCTGCAGCATCTGAAAATATGATGAGAACAACAGTTTTAACTATTCACTGAATAACCTTTGCTCTGAAAGCTGGTTCTGCTCCCCTGGAGTGGAATGCTCCTCTGGAGCATTTATTTCATTTTAAATGCTGAAAGCTCTATTATTTTTAAGTGCTAGCGTCAAATGCATCCTGAAAGATTCCACACGGTTTGGATACCAGAGGAATTGGCACAAAAGTGAGAATAGAACCCACTATAAATCATTTGATTGCAACGAATGCATTGATTTGGAGGTCTAAGTGAAAAAAGAGAAAATAACCTTCTGTGAACCCTAGTGACTATCACTAACATGCAGAGACTTAACACCCTGTGGAATTAGCCCCAGTACTTTGGGTAGTGTGAAGCTGTGGCATTGCAGAGCTTACCCTAGCAGGTCCTGATGTTTAGTGTTTTGGTTGTTTTTCCCATGATCCTGCCACTAGGACAAGGTCTACAGGTAAACCCTTTGCTTAGAATTGCATCCGCATGCTACTGCTAGCATGCAGTGTACCTTCTCCTCATGGATACCTTCACGCGCATGTGAAGCACTGTCTCTCTGTAACAAACAGCAAGTGCTTGGAAAGACGCCTGTGAAACAGATTTCCACCAAAATCTAACAACTGCTCAAAACAGAAACATGCTGTGAAAACATTTTGTTTTCGATGTGGTTCTTCCAGAAATTGGTATGGTTCCTGCCAGATCGCCAGCAAACTGCCTACCTGTGCTGGGACAGGCAAGTAACCTGAGGGCTGGAGAACTCTAGGACTTCCAGGATGCTACCCTTAAGAAGGCACTCCTAAAGGTCTGATCCCTGCAATAAGGGATCCATCCATGTTGGAAAAGGATTTTCACATTTCCAGGTTTTCCGCTGAATAAGTACAAGGCCACATTTCAAGAGTGAAACGCTCTGTAAACCTCTGCCCAGCTCTGATTTCAAAAGGCATACCATTTTCTATGGATTTTCCCCCACCTTCATCATTCAAGAAGACGCTTCCATTTCTAGAGCTAGCTTTACCTCATACGCCTTCTGTTGCTCTTGCAGTTCTTCAAACCGTCCTGGAATATTTGTTTTTAAGGCCTCATCCATTTTTTCTAGGAATTTCTTCCATTTCTCACATTTCTGAAAGAATTTCTTGTCATCGTTTTGAGTTTCCTCAAGCATCCTGTAAAACAAAAGAAATAACCAGAAACTACTGTGTTGGTGGTTGTTTCTCTCAATACGTTTGCATACGGTGTAACGTGGTGGTTGGTAGTACTAAGAGAGTAGGAGTTTGCTCGGCACTTTGCTACCTTCTTCACCTACAAACACCCAGATTTTTACTTCAAGGGACTTGGAATGCAAATTGCCGCTGAATAACTGAGTAAATCCAGAGGGCGGGAGTTCAGCTCAGAAAGCCCCTCAGAAAGCTGAGGACAGACTGCAAGCCTTCCCATGCTTTAATTTGCTTTTGATTTTCCTCACAGAAAAAGAAATGCTTGGTACAGGTTTTTTGTTTGCGTTTCAGACCTGCAGCGTTCCAGAGCAGCTGCTGTTCTCTGACTCCACTGCCGAGCCAGGTTCTGCATTTTCTTCAAGGTGAAGTCACTCAGTGGCAGCTTAATGCTTGCTTCATTCAAACTCTCTATGGCTGGAGAAAACGCAGCAAGCTCCAGCGTGTGATTCTGGAAGTAAAAGAATAAATTCATTGCAAAAAATACTGCTTTTCTTTCATTTCAAAGGCATATAGAAGCCTCTTCTGTAGGAAGCATTTGAACGTTAGGCATCCAAAATGCTTACCCCCAAAACCCCCAACTCTGTTAACTTGAAAAAACACAGGAAACAAGCAAGTCACAATTCCCTTACACAGGGCCCACTTTTCCAAGAGTACTGAACAGATATTCCAGAGCTGCTCCTTGCAGATTTACTTTGGGCAACAGGGTAGCTCCAGAGCAAAACTGGGGAAAAAGATCTCCCATCAACCCCGAATCGATGCGATTTTCCTCCCCTCCATGCAGGTATTTGGCCTGCAATGCACATCTAGAGCTTTTATGAACTTTGGTCATTGCTCTTTGTGTTTTGGATGAAATCAGAGTTACTCTGATGGAAGTGCTGCAACTACAAGAGTTGGGATACAAAGAGGTTCCTGAAGGAGGCAAGAGCTGGTGTCCTACAGACACTTAAATTCTGAGTAGTACTTCTTGTACTTGGTCTCCAAACGTACCAGGAGCGATTCTGAGTTGTCTGTTTCTCCCTCTAGACAGAGGCTATCAAAGGCATCTGTGCAATTCTTGACGTGACTCTCCTGCGTTTCAAGGCAGTCCTTGAACTCCTCCAGTTGTCGAAGACTGAACTAGGGTCAATATTGCACATTTACATTATGATTTCATACACGTATTCAGCATACAAAAAGGAACAATAAGCAGCATCGTCAGGAAAACAAACAGATGTTAAATCCAAGTTCCAATGTTATAACTCACTTACTGAACATTTTCCATTTTTCAACTGGAAAAGGGCAACATTTAAGCCAAAACAGAGAGCAAGAAACTGAATCGCTAAATCCTGAGAAAGTCACACCTATCTGGAAGGAACAGGGGCATCTGCAATACCTCTTTGTGGCTTTGCGCTGCTTGACTGATTGTGAAATTGGAAAGCCAAAACTTAGCTCATCAGAGAGAAGAAACTTGTGAAAATGAGCTTCCTCTGAGCTGCGCAGAGGGCCTGCTCCCATGTGCCTCCAGCCAAGGCTGCGCAGCTTACGTGAGCTCTGTGCAGAGGAGTAACTAGGGCTGCAAGGCACCTGTTTTAATTCACCAGCTTGGTTTCTTTGGGGCAGGGAGAAGACCACGGGGAAAGCTTTTGCTTTCTTGCAAGAATTAAGCTCCACATCTCTAAGAACACTGAAACAGTAACATTTTCCTAAGTGGTTCTGTGGTAATACTACAGGGTTACACCACAGAAAATGACTACTCGGAAATCAATTTCTTCATGGAGCAAGAAGTTTGCAGGGAATATGAGAAACCTGTTATCTTCACAGAGGTAACTGGCTTCCAGCCAATGAACTGTGCTGGAGGATAGAGCTGACTGAAAATTTGGGCTTACTTTAGAGCAGAACAATTCATTGAAAACAGGCTTTTTCACACAAACAGACCAGTTTCACCTCAGTACATTTGCTTGGGAGCTTTCTCAGGAATAGCTGCGCAGAGGGGAAGTCAATCCCTCAGCACCTCTGTGAGCAGAGCATCATATGGGGAAACCTGGATCCAGGCCCTTCCTACTCTGCCTGAACAGGGAGGTGAATCCCATCTTCAAAAGGACATCAAAGGACCACAGTTTTCTGATTGCTTTTAGGTGCATTCTGGGCACTCTTACCAAAGCAAGCTGAAGCCCTTTGGCTTTTTCCAGTGCAGAGCTGAGACCCTTCACCACTTACGTCAAAATTCACCAATAAAAGTACATTTCCTAACCTGTAACCATCTGAGGGTCCCAAAGTGCTTGACTCTAACAGCTCCACGTATTACCAAGGCTGGCATTAGAGCAACACAAGCAGGTAAGAAGGGTGAAACCCTTCCTCCACCTGTCCCTCTGGCTTCATGGATTATTTCTTTACATCGGTGATCCTACTGCCCCATTTTCTTTTATGGACATTTCATTTCAAATCAAGGACTACGGGGCTCTAGTGAAGAAGGGACCTCACACTGGCTTCTAATTTCATATTGAAAAAAAGTACCTCAAAATCATCTAACTTCCTCTGCAACATCTTTTCCAAAGAGGATGCTCTCTGGAGCGGCTGCAGCTTCTCCAGCAGAACGGCTTGTGCAGCTGTCCCAGCCTGCTGTTGGATCCGAGCAGCCAGCTCAGAAAGCTGGGTATGGCAGCCTGCTAGGCTTTGAAGGCCGTGCTGTAAATTCTGATGAGAGAAGGGGAAAGCAACAAAAGTCAGCAAATTAATCAGATTGTCATTCATGTGCCACTTCCATGTAGTATCTTTTGTTGCTGTAACTAAGCTCTTTTTGTTGATCTCCTCTGGGAGCCAAATTCAGTTATGGTGAAAGCTTCAGTCTTTTACTCGGAGGATAATGGGAATTGCATCCAATGACTCTAGTGCTGGGAAAGGCACAGTTCAAAGTTCAGGGGAACACCAGTGACTTCAGGCAGTGGGATACTACTGCTAGAAAGGAGATTAGGGAGCGAAATCAGAATATGCCTCCCTACAGAATGGATTTACACTAGGTGATGGAGAGACAGAGAGAGTCAAAGGCACCCTGTGGTCTCAGAGTGAGATCTCATTTGACTAAAGTCAGAAGCATTTAGAATCATCTCATGAACTCAGAAATCTGTGAACTTATCAGAGCAGACCAGTAAAAGTACCAAACCCAAACAAAACTACTTTGAAAATGTAGAAGACCTCAGGATGGTTCTGTGTTCTGGAAAACTGGTCTTTTTTCCCCAGCTATGGTTCTAGTAGATATTATCTCTCCTCCAAAGCAGTGCCCCATCAAGAAAATTAAGTTTGACGATCCCTTTCGGCACAGGCCTGATTCATTGTATAGAGCAGAAAGGGGCAGAGATAGAAGGTGAGTGCTGCCTCCTGCTCTCTTCTCATCCTGTACTAACTCTAGTTTGGTTTGCTCTCAGCATCTGGCCAAAGTATTTAAAGGAAAGACAGAGATCCCTGTTAGCGGCAAAACCCCACAGCTTTCCTGTTTTCCACTGACTGGCTCTGGGGGAGGAGGAGGGAGAAGAAGGTGTTCTTTTGATTGGTTTCTCAAACATAAATCCTGCTTTGTACCAGGTAGAAGACACATTTTCATGTACCTTTATATCCTGGATCCTCTGCTTCAGGGTTTCTCTCATGTTATCCTCAGGCATGTGAGCAGCTAGGAGCTGAGTGCTCTGCTCTTGGTACTGTTGGAGCTTGGCTGCTGCCTCAGTGCATGAGACTTCAAAGGGCTCCCAAAGCTGCAGACTCGCTTGCGCTGCCCGCAATTGATCTGTGATGGCTTCATTTACTGAGTTCCACCTGCCAACACATCACAGGGTAAGAGCATTCTCTAGCAGATTCTTCTCCAGAATATGACGTGGGGTAGGATTCCCGTGGGAGCTTCTTTGCGTTCATGCCCATGTTGCTGAAAGCCCGCTGACACAGCACTGTTTTGTGCTCTGTGATCCATCCCAAACAAGAGACTATCAGCTGCTCCTCACACAGGTGCCCTTACACAAGTGACTCCTATTAACATAGAGTGAAAAGTCTAACAGACCTTCAAGTCCTGCCTCAGAAACTTTGTTTTTTTTAAAATACTAACAACTGGGGGTGTTCTTTGCAGGCTCACCTCATGCGTGCCTCCGTGCACTTCTGTTCAATAATCTCTGCAAAGCATGGGGAGCAGTTCTGCTTCAGGTTACTGGCAGCAGCCTGGAGCGAGGCCCAACTTTCTTCACTGCTCTCAGATTCATCTTGAAGAGACTGCAAAATGCATTATTGGACTTAGTTGTGCAGACCAATGACCCAAGTAGAGCTTCCCCTACAGGGAAGGGTAGGGATAAGGCAGCAATAGTGCCACACGTTTTCAGCACAGATTAACATTTTATAAAAGAGGTGAAATGGTCCAAGTTAAAAAGTCTTTCAGGAGGCCTATGTTAAAATGAGGACATGTCTTTGCCTTTAAAGAAACAGCTCATTTAACAAACCTACAGCCTTGGATTGATAAAATCAATCCACTAGAAACCACCAATGTTTCTATTTGAAGTCACTGCTTCAGGGAAATTTCTCCTGGCAGTAAATGCAGCAACTCCTGTCCCAACTGCGTATTGCCCCTCCTGACACAGGCAACTGCAGAACCCTGCCATGGATCAGATCTTATTACAGCCAGGTGAGGGGATCTTATCCACATCAGTAGGACCTTCAGAGCCAGGGCCAGCCTGACTGCCCACCTTAGATGCCCCACTTAGGCTCTGTGGCAGCCGAGCAGAGCAGCAGGACCATCCAGAGCCCTTATGCCCACCATTGATGCCCAGCCTCATTCAGCGCCTGTGTGGGAAACTCCAGCTCTCTGGAGGGTGACGGAACAGTTGGATTTTGCACTGCAGCAATCGGAAACGCCAGGCTCGGTGATCTCCCTGGGATCGGGCAGCCCCGGGGCTGCTGCCCCGACCCAAACCAAGCTGCAGCTTTTGGAAGGAATCCTGGGTCCCAGATCTTGACTCCGGTCCTGTTTATATGTGGAAAGATCCTTTAATTCAAATAACGCAAATAACCAGTGAGCTGAGAACCAACATCTTTCACCTGAACGGTGAGCAACCTTTCAGCAAACACATGCAGCAATGGCATTCGGTTTCCCTCTGCCAGCTCCAGTCAGCCAGACTTCCCACTGTCCACATGGATTAGACATGGACTGAGTAGACATTAGCACCAGTGACGGTGCTGGAGTGCACATGCCCATCTGGACTCTGTAGAGCAAAGCAGCGTGAGGACCTCATGTTTCATACTGGGTTGCCTCCAGCATATGCAGAAGACTAAAACATGCAGGGACCTTTGCAATCCCAAATGCAGGCTCTGCCAGCCCACAGTGAGGCAGATGTGGTAGCAGCTGACCTGCAGTTCTCTCATGAACCTTGACACCTAAATTACACTGAAGGTGCTAAGCAAAGTACAAACTCTAAAAATAGTCCTCAGTGCCTCTGGAGGTAAAAAAAATATGAAAATATTCCACTGACTGCAATGGCATGATAATTAAAAAGATGTTGATCAGATTCATTTTTCTGTGGTTTTTTTCAGTGGAGTTTGTTTGTTTAAAGGCACAGAAGGAAGCACAGAAATAAGAGAACTTCAGTAGATTTACCTGGTAAGTATTGATCTCGTTTTTCAAAGCTTCCAGTGACAGCACAGAAGGTTTGCACTGGTTTATGCAGTACAAGTATCTTGTTGTCTTCAGGCTGACTTCTGCGTAAGCTTCATCATACACTCTCCACTGCTCCGTTACTGACTGCATTGAGGTCTTTAACTGCACAACCTGCAAACAAACCGCTTCTGTTACTCTTTCTAGGGAAGTCCTGACATAGAAATCACATATTTAAATTGACTTAAAAATGTAGTGCTCAACACTCATTCCATGACAATCCACAAGAATTTCACAGGCTGGAGGATTTTCCTACTTGCTAAGGAGTTGTGCAGGCTTCAAACCAAGCAATAGACAGTATTTAGAGGGAATTACATGAATTCATTGGAAATAGAAATTTAACCAGAGTTCAAGGTGGCACTACTGTGTCAGCCACAACTCCAGACACCCCAAAAAGCAACAAGTAGTGAAACAATTAACTGCTTCTTCCTTCCTGCAAAAATCAGCCTCAAGTGGGAGGAAGTTGAGAGCCTTAATCATCTTAGGAAGCAGACAATTTGATCCAGATCCTTTTTCTTTTCTGTGTCTCTTTCATGATTGCAGTAATTTCACCTAGATTGGGGTTTCCATTTGCCACATACTCCTAGACATTGCAAACCCAAACCCACAGCCCTCCTTCAGTGTGCTCTCTCATTTTCTCCTTCTGTATCAGCTAAGTACCTAAGGCACGTCCTGGCTTAGACAACACATTCACCCAATTCAGTACCTACTTTCAGTCATGCCAGAACCAGGTGCTTTGAGAAGAGCGTGAAAACCAGGCAAACCAACCAGCATGTCTCCATGGGACCTGGCAAAGCCAGATGCCAGATTTCACTTCTGACTATGCACCCATACAACCGAAGGTGAAAACTTTCCTATGCCATTGTTCACCCTAAATAGACCGCACAGATGATTGTATCCTAGTATCCTAGTTCCATGCATGCACGAGTTGATAGATTAATCATCCTTGTTCTCATTTGAATCATAGTACAGGTGGGAGGAATCTCTAATTGCTTTTTGTAGCCTGCAGCTAATTACTGCCCACACAAGGAAGAGGGAAAGAGATTGTGCTCATGAAATATCTCTGGGCCACAGACTCTCAGTCTTGACATCAACCTACGGGCAAGACAATCAACGTATGCATCTCCACGGACCTACATGTGAAGTCACAGCTGAGCCCTGCTGAGAGCAGTCACTCATGGGAAGAAAGCTGCATTCAGTGTTCCATTGCACATGCAGACAACGAGGCTGTAAGAACATTCTGCAGTTTCTAAGCTCAATACTTACGTCATAAAAATACTAAAATTAATGTGACCCAGGGTGACTGTAAGAAGAAAAAAGCACTAGGCTGACAATCCTACCAACTTCTATCTGACGCCAGCAAGCCTGGCACTGTGTAGGCCACCCCATTATCAAAACCCCCAAAATTATGGTGGTGACACCAGCCACGGAGCCATGTTCTAATAGACCGGGTCTTCCAGTGGTGCTGCCTGCAACCCTCCCAAGGCCCTGAAGTCTCTTTTAATTGCTTTTGAGTTACCGGCTGTGGCTTCATCTCCATTCACATGGAAAAGCAGCAATGGGTAATAGTCTGGGGGCCGTAGCAGGCCAGGAAGTTCCCTAGTCACATCCTTAACCGGGGGCCCAGGGAAGCAGCAAACTACCCTACGAGGAGGGTCTGTCCAGCCTATTGGCCCCTCTGTTCCCCTCAGAAGGGAGTCGCCTACAACTGTAACCCTGGAAATACATTAATTTACGTGATGGTAAAGACTTAAAAGGAAGTTCTGAGATTGAGTAAGGAATTCTTTGCATCTTTTCTGTACCAGCTCCTGCCATCCTGTGAAGAAGATTAATAACACTGGTGGTAAGAATACATAGCGGAGGAAATCTGAATGCAAACAAAGCTTTTACCTGGCTTGCAATGCTGTTGACCATTTCACACAGCTCAGGTATCCTGAGTGACAGACCTTCTGGGGTTTGGTCTGCGCTGCCATTGAAAACCAAGCTCTGTTTCAGCTCATCAAGAATTTTGGATTTCATTGTGAGTTGATTTTCTAGCTCCTAAATGAAGAAAAAGGAAAAAAGAAAAAAAAAAAAAAAGGAGATAAATAAGATCTTTTAATGAGACCCTAGAAAAACATCTTGTGTGCAAGGAGCTTCGATGAACACTCCTTCTTTAAAACCAATTCTGTGTAATTTTCAGCCATGCAACACTACCGCCATTTCAACTCTGACACGGCACAACTGCTTTACAAGAACTCCAAAGGACAGTGGCAGCTTCAGTCTCCTGCAGGTAGAGGCAGAATCAGCCCATTGACTGTCAGTGTGAGCACTGGATGTAATGCTTGGGAGGGAAATCAGCAGCCACCACGCAGGCTTCTTTGTACCTCTCCAGATGGAAAAAGGTTTTCTATTAATGCGGTTGGACTTTTCCTTGGGCAAGTTAGCCTTTGGGTCCTTCTCTGCTCCAGCAGACTCCTCAGGATTTAGACTGGATAGGAACTCATTTTGCAGTATGAGGCTCCCTGACATCCTAACGCCTAGAACATGGTTTTCAGCTTTGTCCTCTTAGTCCGTCTTTCTCCCACAGGATAAACCCCACTGAAATCAGTGGGGCTGCCTGGGAGAGTAACTTCCCCTCTAACACAATCAGCAAGATTATAAGCTAGTTTTGACAAGCTGGAGATAGCTCAGCAAGACGTTCCTCCCAATATGAGTAAATATCCACACACACAACAGGCTGTAACTTTTTCCTGTAATACTATGCTTAAAGCCATGACCTTTTTTCCCCTCCACTTACTGTCCCCAAAACACTTTCATATTTGAACCTCTTTTTTTTTTTAATTTTTAATTAAATATTTTAGCCACCTGCATCCTAGCATGGTACCCTTCTGGCCCCTCAATACATTTCAGAGTGCTTCAGAGAGACAAGTAACTCGGTGTGCATCAGAGCACTCTAGGCAATAAAACCAGCCTGCTAGGAGAGAGACTCGTAACCATGGCAACGCATGAACAAATAGTCCATGTTAAAAAATAGATAGGGAACACCATAATGAATGAAAACAGGCTGTCTCAGTAGTAGGAGCTCATTATTAGCTGTCGGCACCTGTACTAATTTTGAGGGAGCTGATGCCTAGCAAAACACAACAAAACCCAAGGACACCCCGGTTCCTGAGGCTGGTGCAGACAGGCCACATTCTAGCGCAAGGGCAGAGACAGTCGCTATTTTTCCAACTGGGACTGTGTAGTTTCCACAACACTTCCACCACAGAGCTCTTCAAACTAATGGAACGGAGAGCTTTTGCCATGGCTGTGCTGAACTGAAAACTACTTCTTTTGGAGGCATCTCAGGATACCATCTACAATATTGCTGCATAACACTCCAAATACCATGGAACAACAGCAGATGCATCTTCAGTTGGAGGAAAAAAACAGGAAATAACAATTCACATTAGAAGTGGATCTGTCTTGTTATCACCTGAACTTAACATGCTTTAATTAAAGTTACATTGTAGTATTCTTCTAGGAAATGGCAACGTCCTTTACATTTTCTTGGGTTAAAATTTGTGCAGTTCTTTAGTCTGGATTCAGCAAAGTGCCAAGTATGATTTTCACAATAAGATCACATATAGAATGCTTTACCTTGCAATCATCTAATGTGTTCTGTGCGGAGATCAGACTTGCTGGGCGTTGTAGAGATCTCAGTCGATCACTCTGAGCTTCCAGCCAGTTGCGCAGAGTCTGGGCTTTGTTCTCATTTTCAGTAACATCCTCCAAAAGGTGTTCCAGGTCTTGTGTCTGAAAGTTACAGAACTATCTTAACTTAAACCTAGAGGTGGGCAGAATCAGGGCTACCCCCTTCCATGACAAAATTGAAGATTATAATATTGTGGTAAGTGTTTTTGGGAGGCGGCACGGACGCTTGCGCCCGGACCGCGACAAATATTTATATTGAAAATACTATTTAGAGCCAGTATTTAGAAAGAAAAAGTGGAAAAGTTTTACTGGCTCTTTAGGATCCATCCTCTTCCCTGGGAAGAAAACAAGGTGCTGAGTTTGAGCTGGCAGCCGGCAGACCGGGCAAGCTGGGGGACACTGGGCTATGTGGACATAGTCATACCAAGTCTGAAAACCTCATTCTCCCTAAAGCCCACCAATAAAGTTACTAATAGGCTTGGCCCTGAGGATCCATTAAATCCTAGAACGCAGTTTCTTGAAAAAGGTTAGAGAACATACCCCCTCCCCCAACTGACTTTTCATCATGGAAATTCTCAGTTGTGCAGGAACTAAACTTTCCACTTGATAATGTTTCTAGAAGACTGAGTCAGAAAAACTTGGGCATTTTCTGTTTGATCAGCAGTCTTTGTATCTGGACTCAGGGAACCCTATAAATTTGGGAGAGAAACAGAGATAAAAGAGGAAAGTGCTGGTGGAAGGATTCATTCCAGCAGCCTCACGTTTGCCTTTTGGGATGCCAACCTTCCTCGGGTCTTTTCCACATCACAAGAGCTTTTCTGGGCACTAGGGTACACGAGCAGTGGCACCTAATTCTGGATCCATGGATTATTTTGAGCTTCACTAGAATGAAGTAATTCTGAGGCACTGCCTGAAACAGACTTTCTACAGAGAAACACAGATGTGTTGTTGCTATAGTTAGTCCACGTGGAGAATTTGCCTACCAGCTGCTGATCTTCAAAGCACACTCCACTGGGAAAACTTATTTAATTACTGCAGAAGGACACAGACACAGAGTAACCCATTTCCAGTGGCCCAGGAGGGCTGGAGCAGGGCTGGGAACCGATCCCTGCTCTGCCTTTTCCAGCAGGGTCCCATGTCCCCATCTGAGTACTGCTGCCAACGCTGCTTACTCCATAGTGACTCCTTTGGCAAAGCCAACTGCTACAACAGGATAGTAGGCGGTAGCTTAATAAATCCCTATTTCTCATTCCAATCACGTGGCACGGGGAGGGACTGGTTGCTTTTTTGGTGCTGTTTGCTGAGCAGGACCCAGGGCTTTGTACCCAGCAGCGGAGCACCTCTCCTTTCTGCAAACCATCCAGTGTTGCTCCCATTCTGTTTCAAACGCTCCAACTTTCACAGCACCCCAAAGCTTCAGCAGATTTCACTGACAGGTTCCCCTGCAAACACTACCTTGAATTCTTCCTTTTTCATAGTTTCCTCAATACAGGTCTTCTTTGTTGACATGTCACTGACTGTGCTTTCTTCATATGAGGAATCTTTTTTTTTTTCCACCTAATACAGCCAACTAGGGTAAATCCCAGGCTGTCACAAAGAGCAGATTTTATTTTCCCTCCCTACAAGTTGGAGGAGAGTTTACCCTCCCAAACCTTGCTGAGGTTTGGATGTCTGCCCACCACCTGAGAGCTGTTGTGCTATGAGACCACTCCATAGTCCATGAGACAGCAGCATGGACAGTCAGGAGAGAGCACAGGGAGTCTTCGCTGTGTTCAGCAGTGTTTTCAGACTCAGGGAGAAAGGCTGCTTGTAGAATACAGAGCACTGGCACAGGCAAGATCAGAGCTGTGAGACAGAAAGCAGAGAGAACTCAATCCAACCTTTCTGTTCAGAGATGCCTGCAGCCTGTGCCACCGCAGATTCATTTCTCCAAGATACTCAGCAAATTCTGTCCTTTCATACCGCTTGCTCTCCACATCACAAGTGCTCATCTGCAAGAGTGACTGGTTAACAAAATCGACCATCCATTGTTTAAAGTTCATTTCCATCATATATTCCTGGAAGGGGTAAAAAAAAAAAAAAAAGAACAAAAACGTAAAACAATGAGTTTTGCAGCTTTAATCCCATCAGTTCCAATGATGCTTCAAGGCACAGTTATGGGACATTCACGGCTTATTCTGAACCACGGCCTAAAGTGTTTTTCTGAAAAGAGACCTGGATAGAGGAATAATTCTGAGTTTCTACCATTCTATGTTCATGTAGCTATTTCAGGCCACTGAAACTTTTGCAGACAATCACTATCATTATGTGGGTAGCTCAAGGTAAGCACAGGCTAGTGCCAGAGCAGGGAATACAACATGAGGGGTACCAGGCCCAGTCCTTTATCCATTGGTTGATACCATCACACTGCTGTGGGCCCAGATTAGGCTAAGACCAAGGCCTTCTCACACTCCTGAGACTCACAGACAAGTGCAGAAAAGAGCTTGTGCTACTTCATGAGAATACCTGGTATCAGAATATCTAGGAGGAAAAAAGTGCCCTCCAGCACCGGTGTCCTTGCTCAGAGAGGCGAGTGAGAACAACATACAGAAATGCCTTTTTATTTCAGGAAATCTTAGGAGAAGAGGGGAGGAAAGGGCTCCTCATTGTATCTAGTTGTGCCCAGAAAAAGGTCACTGGGAATACCATGGTAGAAGTACTGAAGCCATAGCTGCTTCCTGGTAGGAATCTGTAACCCTCATCCCAGCTTTGTTCTCAGCATACACATCCCCAACATCGCTGACAAGCGCAGAAGACATCCCTACAAACCAATCTCTAAATAGCAAAAGGGTTAAAACCAGCACCTCACCTAGATGTTCTGACTGCCAAATCCAACTGATACAGACCAAAATGTTACATATCTGCTGTACTAAGGCACTTTGAATGAGATGCCCTCGCCTTCTGTGCGGTACCGAAGCGCCTGAGAACTGCAGCTGTAGACCGAGAACTGTCATCCTGTTCGAGCCCAGCGCACCCTCGGGAGCTCTGCGAGGACAGAGCAAAATACGGCTCTGCAGGGACTCGTGTCCTGAGGTTGGGCTCCCCAGCATCTATGGAGGTGTAAGCATGGCTTGGATCCTTCCTGTGGAAGGCAACCAGCCTCTGCCGGTGGTGCTTTTGCATCGGAAAAGCGCCAAGAGTCTGCTGCAGCCTCTCTCTCTGCAGGGATGTGCGTCTTGTCTCTCCTTCCTAGCAGGTTCTCTCTTTTTACAAAATGCAATATTCAAACACTCTGTTCTCTAGTTAAAGGGATGCTGGTTTTGGAGCTCCATTATGAGGCATTCCTGGTTGCAAAGACAAACTGAACCACAGCACAAACAGCACCTATCTTCCTAAGGAAGCAGAGCTTTCCTGCTCAACACATTCCATAGCCTGAACACGAGAGAGAATGAACAAGTGAGACAGATGGGACAGCGTGAGAAAAAGGAGATTACAGCACTGAAGGCAGCAGCTTTGTTGCAATGCAGACTGTTCTGTGGCACGGAAACAAAAGGTTTTTATGAAGGAAGCTGTTAAGGCACCTTTCAGACTGTCTGAGGAACCCTCCCAAGAGCAAAGGGAAGGACACGACAGTGCCTGTAGGGCTGTTTGTGTCCTCGCTACAGCCGAACACCTTGCAGAAGACCTGGACCTACAACTTCCCACTTACCTTGTACTTCTGAAGGAGACTTCTGACTTGGGCAGCGCTACATTGTGAACCGATTGGCTCCTCATGTCCCTGCTGTTGTTCCACATGGTCCAGCCAGGTCATTAGCTCAGCAATAGCTTCCCGTGACGAAAGTTTTTCCATCTGAAGCTGGGGGTAAAGCATATAATAAATCCTCTTGAATTTGCTGGTTAGAAATACCAAGGAAGATGACAGCTGCATTTTTAGAAAGGCTCAGGCACTATAATTGCAATTATCAGGGTATGAACTTGCAAGTGAGCCCTGTGCTCCGGAGGGGCATATGACTTAAATTAAGAAAAGCTTGAGAATTCAGAAATTTGAAATAAAATTCTAAATGTAACACACTTATATATAAAACTGTAAAGATGACAGATATGTGCAAAACGGTCTGAGGAGAACAAGTCAATAATTAAACTGAAATACAATATCAGGGATACTCTGAAAGCAAGGCACCTAATTAGGGAAGAGGTGCTTTGGGGGCCTTACGGAGCAGCCAACTGAATCCCAGCGGCAGCATTCTAAAGTAATTCCTTAGCTTGAACTGAGAGATGGCAGCAGAGTTTCTCCTCACCTGGTGAAGCTTTTCTTGGATGGCAGGAAGCTGTGTAATCAGTTCTCCCCATTTTTGCTCAAACTTTGCCAAAGATGACCTAAGTGCTGCAGTATCAGCTTGCTTCACATGGAAGAGCTGGTTGGCAGTGCTCACCACAGATGACTTCAGGGAAGATTTTTCATCAACTTCCTTAGAGAATGTCTGAGGTGCATAGGAGAAATTTAAGAGAGGGTAAATATTTATATATCTATTCAAATAAAGAAGACAAACCAGGTTTTCAGTCACAGGAAGAACTGCCTCAAACAAACAGATTTTGGCAAGTTGGTAAAATTCAGAAAACCTAAGCCCAATGTGTTCTAGCAGCAGGTGAGGCCTTTTTCTGCCCAGCTTGATACAATGCTGAATGCCACTTTTTGCTCCACAGGCATTGGGAATATCCTGATCCTCACTTCACACAGAGGTCCAGGGAGCAACCCCAGTCCTCAAGTCTCTGGCCAGCTCACACCTACCAGTCCAACCTTCACGACGCTTTGCTTCCCCACTGTGCAAGACTCCCTCTGTTAGGCGCCGTGTTGGGGCTGAACCTCCTGGTTTGTCATACAAAGGGAGCATGGCACCAGGGGCCCAGGAAAAGACATGAAACGTAACTCAGCAGGTTTTTGTTCCCTGACTTTGGCTGACCGTCTCCACAGCTCTGCTGTCTTCACCCTTGTTCCCTGAGCACGCACTCCAGATTCACTCGGTGAGTGGCCCATCAGCTTGGCTGAATGGCTGTATCTGGTATTTAGCATCAGGAGCAAGACAGAAACCAGGCTATTATACTGCAGGTGCAGAAGAGATGCTGGCTGCGCTGCGATATGTTCCAGTTTGGAGCTCACTATGAGAGGATTCCATTCTGATTTATGCGCTCTGGCTCGCCTTGAAATCTGAAGGAAGGTCTTTGGTGGCCTCCCATCCTCACGGCAGCCCACACAGACAGTAGGGTGGCTTTGGGGCACAGCAATTCAGTGCTATATTATGTGGACAGCTTCTGGGTCATGGCAGATACGAAAACCACTGACAAGGGTCATTTTCACTGGAAGTCACAATGTCTTCTCTAAACCTGGCATGAGAAATGACTTACAAATAAGCTGTTGATGTTATCCCTGATGGTGGGAAGATCTTGCGACACATTGAGAGACTGCTCCTTCCAAAAATTCATTCTCTGCTGAGCAGAATCCAGCCATTTCCTTAATTCCTCCGAGTCTCTGTTGTAGCTACAAGGAAGAAACAAAACACACAAACATATATCTCCTAGCTGAGTCCAGGACACATTTCTCACCCTCCAAGTTGCCCTCCTCTCTGTGAGGAGGCATGTGTTACTCTGGCACCTATGCTGCTGCAGAAGCATGGCTATGCGTGCAACACAGCAGTTCTGCTGGAGGTACCCACAAGACTCTTCCTATCAGCTCTTCCCCTCTGGTCTGCTCCCCCTGAAAACATCTTCTTTCTGTATTCACCCAGCAGTTGCCAGGACAAGCTCACATGGGTGCAAAGAGCTTTGCTGGAGGTCAAAACCACCAGAGGAGACTGTGCACACTGCAAGATCTAGTGCAGAATACACAGGAGAGGTAAAGACCAACATACACGGATGTGCTTTGTCCACACTATGGGTCCAGCCAGCCTCAGCTCAGAGCACACAGACCAGGTGCAGGGAGAGCTGAGCTTCAGACATTAGCTGGTGGTCTGGGCTGTAGAGCCCGAAACCATCACCACTTGACTGCCAGGACTTCGCTGACAGTTTGCTTGTGCCATGTGAAAGCAATGAGCACGCTTGGGTCTCCTTCCTGCTGAGCTTCAAAACTCAAGTTGGGGCAGGTCTCAAAATGTTTGTTAGGTGCATTGTGCCTCTGCCTGGGAACCAGGGGTAGCTCACATTTGTAGCAGGCCAAAATGCACCCTCAGGGCAGCACCACCAGAGCTTCTGTTAGCACTTCCAACCTACAAACTGCAGCGCCATGCAGCTGACTCTCACCTAGATGCACATACTTTGCAACGGCAGCAATCAAAACATTGTTCCTACGAAAGTCTATGCAATAAGAGAAGATCAGCTGTGTAATAAAGAGCCACTTTTCTGATCACCAATGCTTTATTTTTCTCATTTTTCAGTTAAACGAGCTATGATATTTTTTAATTCACAGTCATATTTCAAAAATACATCTCTAAAAGATTAGAAACTAATTTCTAGCTGATCTTCCCAACTGCTTCCTGAGTTACACCCACCTGACCAAGAGTTTGAGTAACGCTTGAAGTCGCTGTAGTTCATGGCCAATTTTTTTGGTTAAAGACAACCACTGCTCTTCCACCTTCCCAATCTGGCTTCTTACTTCTGGGCAGCTCACCGCAGTCAGCAGCTTCTTCCCTTCTTTCACCATTTGGTACAGCCTGGCATGCTTTTCATCAACACTGGTTTTGATTTGCTATCAGAATATGGGAAGTTTGCAAAACAATTATATTTTAAAAAATGAAAACATAGCTAGTGAAACAAGCATCAATTGCTCTAGCTTCTTAATCTCACATTTCATCTGCCATGTACTTCATTTTCTAAACAGAAGGAATCTGTACTTCATTACATGCAAAAGGGACACAGGTTGGGTTTTTTTTTTTTGTTTCCTCTGGATAGATCAAGACAGATCTCAACATAATTTTATACATTATCAGAATGACTGTGTTATGATTTGATGGGCTTTTGTGACACATGAAAACCTCAGGCAACAGACCAACTCTCTATCAGATCTGGCTGCACTGTCCAAACATAGGACTGTCCCCAGCAGAAAGTTACTGTCCTCCTGTTCTTAGAGGGGCTTCAGGCTCTATCCTATTTAAAAAAACATTACTAGTGTTTTGAAGGAAGCTGTTGGGGTAATTATGAGTAATGGTGGCAGGGAGGAATGAAGAGTGAACAGCAAAGACAGGGGATACTGGAGACAGCCCAGCAGAGGGCTACAAAGATGATGAGAGGACTGGAGCATCTCTCTGAGAAGGAAAGGCTGAGAGACCTGGGGCTGTTTAGTCTGGAGAAGAGAAGACTAAGAAGGGATCTGATCAATATCTAACAAGCGGGTGTCAAGAGGATGAGGCCAATCTCTTTTCAGTGATGGCCAGCAACAGGACACCTGGCAATGGGCACAACACGGAACACAGGAAATTCCATGGTGACAAAGCCCTGGACTAGGCTACCCAGAGAGGTTGTGGAGTCTCCTTCTCTGGAGAGATTAAAAAGCCACCTGAACGTGTTCCCATGCAACCTGCTCTAGATGACCCTGCTTTAGCAGGGGGTTTGGACTAGATCTCCAGAGATCCCTTCCAACCCCTACCATTCTGTGATTAAGTAATAGACATAGGAATGCTCTGGTTTGCTTAGACAGCTGAAAAAAAGCAAAAGCATAATTTTATCATTACTACATTTCACTGCAAGGTCAAAATGAGAAAAAGGGAAAAAAAGAAAAAAGCCCCAGGAAGCAGATCAGTCCAGGGGAGAAGGCAGAAAGTGGCAATTGTGTCATGTGCAAGTATCTCACTTCTCTCCAGGCATAAGGGGCTTGTACAATATTATTAATAGGGATATTTCTTTCACATGAATTAAGCCCTAGGGTATTTTATTCTGCTCTGGCCTTGATACTGTGATGCTCCAGTGCTGGGACTTGCCGCCAAAGCATCTTCTAAAGCTTTACTACTTTGTTTCTGATGGCTTTGAAGACAGATAAAGACTTCAGAGTGAAGAGCTAGATAAGAACTTAAAAAAAACCAAACCAGAGGAAACCAGGCAACTTCACACTCAATGGCCATGTGAATATTGCATGTCTCCTGTCTCAGTGAGACAGGCATCAAAAGCACCAGAGGGTCACTATGATTGTAAATACCTACTTGGTGATTTATTTCAAAAGCTTCACTGTAGCTCAGAATTTTCTGGGAATATCCAACAATCTCTCTGATGTAGTCAACTAGATTAAATCACAGTAGTCCTTTTGTCTTTATAGTCTATGAATCTAAATATCAAATTGAACTCAATATAGGCCCAGACTCATTAATTCAAAAATTTCTCATAGAGTGGATCCTCTGAAGACTGAGAAGAGTCAAGCCTGTGAGGAATGCAGAGCACTCTCTGAAGATGCATCATGAAGTTTATTGAACACTGTTTCTTCCGACATGTATAAAACAGCCGTAAAGACTGCTTTCATATCCTTATATTTAAATGCGTTTAAAACAGATAAAATGTTTCCAACCGGACTTGAGGTTCTAAATAAAGGTCCAGCTCTGCCATCAGAGATGCAGCTGGGAATAAACCAGGAGCCTAACTGCTGTTCTATACAAAGGGAATTCTATTCTCTTTGGTCAGATAGAAATCAGGACATCTTATTTTGAATTTCCAGGATTTTAAAAGGATATGGGTAAACCTGTAGACCTTCTGCTGCAACCAGGGATTCAAAGATTTGAAGGCACTGGGTTGATTCTCCTCTTTCATAGGTTTTACATCATGGCATGAACATTGCTCCTGAATTAGAGAAGTGGCTCTGTGTTCACTCCAAAGCTCCCTGCTGTCCTTGGGATCCATGCAGCCTGCACACCATCTTCTCCCAAATATTTGCATTTGAAAACCAAGTTCTAAAGTAGCTGTAGTCATTATTCTCACTTAAATGAATAGTCCATGGCTGAGGTTAGCAGCCCAATCCCCTGCTACTTTGAAAAGTCAGTTTTCAGCTTGCATCCATACAGGCAAGGACACAAAGGAAACAGTGCTCTGCAAACTGTCTTCTCCTCATTTGAACTAGTTTTCTGCCAGCTCTACAGATCGACAAAGAAAACCAGAGAGACAGACACATAAATACCTCCAGAAGTGCAATCCTTTCCACTAATCTTCCTTCTGTTTCTTCAACCAAATTCACAGAAGGCAATGCAGAGGCAAGTGCCTCTAACTCCTTATGGGAAACCAGGCATTCATCATCGAACTCCGTCCATTCCTAAAAAAGACATTGCATCATTAACATAGCACTGTCTATCTGCATTTTTGCTATACCAGACTGAGGCCTTAATGCTTATTCTAGCACCAGCAGCTCTCGCTGTAATGAAACAGAGTATGAAAATAGGTGAATAATATGGAAATTTTAAAAGGGAGACATGATTGCACCATCGATAAATCAATTATTTAATTCTCCAATATCTTCGAGGTTTCTTATTTGAAGTTGTATACTTATGTTTTCCTCTCAACAGGTATTTTAAGATCAATTTCTAGGTTTTACTTTAAAGTGGTGCTGGTACTTTTATGCCTTAAAGGGCGCTTCTGTCATCAAACCCATCAACCCATGTCAGTAATGGGTTGAAATGACAACTTTGGGAGAGTTTCAAGGAAAAAAGCCAGTTTACTGACACACATAAAACAAGTAATAAACTGCTGCTGTCCAATGGAGATAGGAAAGGACAACTACTAGCCAGAGAATCACTGGTGTGGAGAGGATTCCCCTAGACACAATTCTTCTCCTTCTTTCCTCCAGCTTTTACTCTGGGTTTCTTTAGAGTCATTACCTTTAAAAGGCTCTCTAAGTCTATACCATACTGGCAGGCCTTCTGCTCCAGCAACTCCACTTCATTCACCAGCTCTCTCCAGAATTCCTCTCTCTTTTGTAGGATGGAGGGAGTCACTTTCTTGGAAAATGCTTGCATGAAAGCCATGTGGGTCATGAGGTTGTGGAAAAAGTCCTGAAAGAAAACAATTAAAGCTTGCTCTTTAAGAGATAACGCACCCGCAGCAGAAGGCAGAAAAGACTGAGAATAGCAGTCAGTTTCAGAGCCTCAGCTGGAGTTGTGAACCTTCTACCCAAATTCTGCATCACCCCAAGACGAGCAGTTACTGATCATTTTATAGTTAGTCAAGAACCAGTGATAGGATGAGAAAGGATAGAATGGGATGGGATTGGATAGGAGTACTTCAGTTGGAAGGGACCTACAGCAGTGACCTAGTCCAACTGCCTGACCGCTTCAGGGCTGACCAAAAGTTAAAGGATATTATTAAGGGCATTGTCCAAATCCTCTTAGACACTGACAGGCCTCGGGCATGCACCACCTCTCTAGGAAGCCTGTTCCAGTGTTTGACCACCCTCTGGGTAAAGAAATGATTCCTAACATCCAGTATAAACCTCCCCTGGTACAGATGAGTTGCACGCACTATTTTTATGTATACATTTCTAAAGAAAAGGATCTACATTTATACCTTCAGTTCATATGAAATACAAAGAAGTTGTAGGAAGATGATGGCAGGAAGAGTTTAACTATAAATAAATTCATAGTTCAGTGTAAGGTAGTTATCACCAGACAGCCATTATCCAGTTTGTTTCACCTGGATGGGAGGTGACTCCAAGCACCAAGGGTATCAGCAGTTCTAAGGCCTAAGGAGTCTGTAGGACACAATAATGCTTTGGGATAACTGGGTAACAGTTTGATTTAGTCACGGCTCTGCTGAGCTCGTCTGAAATGTCTGAATCTTAATAGAACACTTCCCCCTCCCCAAAGTTTTGAAGGTTTAGGACCACACTCTTCAATCAAGATCATCTTCACTAAGAACTAGAAACTTGCACAAGAATTTAACTGAAGTACCATACTCCATGCACAGGCTGCATGAGCATCCTGGTAAGACTTGATAGCCAGGGCAGGGAAAACAGCTTTTGCAGTTTTATTTTGCTTTTGTAAATCAATGTATGCGTATTTGGACTGCAGATAAATTATTTGTTTTCCCTTGTAAATGAATTCCTAACATTTTGCTTTGCTAAGGGCAATTTGGAGTGACAAACAATTCCTATGGCTCTGGAGTAGTGGTTTGCAGTGCTTGGCATCCTGAAGCAATTCTTAAGGGGGTTTGAACTACATGGAGCAGTTAAAGCGCTGACATGAGACATCTTTGAGTGACTAGAGCTGGCCAGGGTTTCTTGCTAAGTGGCAAGACAGTGAGGATGCAGGTGCATTCTCAGCCATTTCTTATCAAAGGTGTAGCAGCTGGGTACAGGGGACACTGGGCTGCCAAGGAGAGGATCTAAACTGTTCTCCCTTCAGAAAAAAAGCTGTTATGGGTAAGTTTTCTCCATCAGATCATGACAACAATGCTGAAAGCAAAGGCTCAACTCCCAGTTGCTTGACAGCAACTTCAGGAACTTCACGACTGACTTTTTACCAGTAACTAGAAGCACATGTGTTTTCCTCACATATCAGTATGTTCTGAGGTAAGCCAAAGTGTTATTATACTGACAAAACTGAAATCCTGATCCTAACTTATCACCAAAACTGCAGTTGTAAGAACAACTCCTCTTTCATATTTCAGTGGGTCCTATTTTGGTCTACTGAAAACCTTTGCTCTGTTTTCTGCACGTACTTCAGGCCTTCTCCTATGCTATGAGCTAGTTACTCTTCTCCATAACATAACTGGTTTCTGTAGAGAAACCAGTCACAGAAAATAGTGTGCCTGCTATGCTGATCTGAGCAGCATCCTATACCTTGTGATTTTCCAGGTGAGACTGTAGAGCTGCTCTGCTTTTTGTTAGCTGCTTTGGATCTTGTGCAATCTTCTCTCGTCCGATAGCTACCAGCTCTGCAAATCCATGAAGTAAGTCCTCATACCGTCTCTCGCTGATGGAAGGAGAGTTCAGTTCCACATATTTTGCTTTCAGAATCCCCCACATGTCATCTAAAACATCCTACAATGTAAACACAGTTTAGTGGTTCATGAAGGACAGAAATGAATCCTACAAACCCCCACACACATTCCCAGAATGCAAAATAACCATCAGCCTTTTGATGCTAAAAATATCTTGCTTAGAAGAATCAAACCGTGCTAAATGCAAACTGTACTGTGCTCTTACCTCTAATTTATAAGCTTCTTGGATTAAGGTGATAGGTAATTGAAATCTTTCCCCATGGCCTCTCAATTTCGCTACTTGGTTTTCTAAGCTTTGCAGCTCCAAAGCACAGGCATCAGTTTTCTGAAAAAAAGGACAAAATAAGCTATTAGGAAGAGTTCTATTCCATTAAACCTTCCATTATCACCAGTAGCGCAGTGGATCCAGGGCCTGGATCTCTGCTGTGCTACCACTTCATAGGTTCACAGTGAGACCCGAAGATCCAGCGAGCTTATAAAGATAACCAGACAAGACTGTTCATGACACAGTTTACTTGAGTTCAGGTGGCCCAGCCAGGAAGGGAATGCAGGTCTTGTGTCTCAGCCCAACATTTAATGTGCATTCCAGTTTACTGATTCAGGGGCAGCCATTCAAAGGAATCATGGACTCCAAAACTACCATTTTTTCTTATGAATTGGAGAGACTTAGAGAGGGAAGGACTGAGACAGGTTCTTTCTGAAGTAAGGGAAGTTATGTACTTCTAGCATTCCTTTTCCAAGAGGGATTATTTGACAGAATATACCTAAGGCAGTAGTTCATGCTAAAGGATTCAGCAGTTTGGAACACAGCTTCCAGCCTGGCAGAAAGTTATGCCTGTAAACAAGGTTATGAGGCTGTAACAAAAAAGATTCAACTCTGCTTCACCAAGAAGCAGATAGATGGCTGATGACCATTCTGGGGAGGATATGCAGTCTATTCATTTTTACTTCTCTGCTAATCCTTATGAAGGTTGAAGAAAACAGCTTATCTGGTCAAATGCCATATGACGAAGTGCTCATAAATGCTGAATGAGTAGATATAAATATTGGACTCGTATTCCCACAAAGGAAAACTAGTTTTGCATATAAAAAGGCACAAGGTGTGAAGTGCTGTACTTGGTCTAGCTCGTTTCCCTGCTGTAGCGTGGGGTGTATTTTCTGTGAGAGGTTGTGGAGAGACTGGTTCCTCCACTCCAACTACTGAAATGACTGCAATTAGGTCTGACTACAGATTGAAGTGAAAAAAAAAAAAAAAAAAGGGGTGGCAAATACCGAACTCTCTCTTTCCTCCATCCTTAAAACCCAGGTGATGCTCAAGCTTTACAAAATGAAACATAACAGATTGCAGAAAACTGGAAATAATCACTAATGCTGAGAGTTTTTCCTCTCCTTGAAATGAAATTACCTGAAGCTGTTCAGAAACACTATGTCCACGTATTGCATTCAAGCATTGTTGCAGAGTAGCTTTTTTCTCAGTTAACTGATCATAGAGGAGCCTGGTTTCATTCTGCAAAAGAAACAAACATCAGAAGTGTATCACACATCAGGACCATAGTAATGACCAGAGAACACTACACAACAAGGAAAATGGTTACCCCTTACAGAAAAAGCACTTTTTTCCTCTTTAAAAAAAACTAAAATCAAGCATGTGCATTAAGGGCTAAAAGCAATAATTTAGAGAGGGGAATTCTGTAGTGTAAGAAAGCAGATTATTCTGTCACAATGATCATCTATGACTGTAAAAATCTGTGAAACCTATGGAGAAACAAATTCTTTCCTTCTGCAAATGAGCCCATTACTGATGAAGCTCCATGGATTCTGCATAAGTAAACATTGCAAGACTTGTCCTGCTGCTGTTTGGAGACAACATCCTAGTGTTCTTCAAAGGAATTGTTTTATTATTCAGCAGTAAAGAGCTCGGCTGACTTGCAAATTGTGAGCACACTTGAGTTATGCTGGACATTGGAAACTGTATTTCAAAGATCAGGCTTTTCTTTGCTTAATTCAGCCTAAATACCTGATCTGAATATTTTCCAGCAAAAGCTAGTAGATTTAGCCCATCACAAGAATCTACAGAAAAGTTTCTCACTATCTGCTTTTCCAAAAAATAACAAAAATTTGCCAGTTTGCAAAACTATGGCTTCTGCTACTGTGGCACAAAATCTAAAGGAACAGTAAATAAAGTGTCAAATCATGCTCCAATACATAGCTAGAAGGAGCCCAGAGCCAGATATGGCACCAAAAAGGAAGAAGTTTTTCTGTCCTGAGCACACACAGTAGCAGAATGGATAAACAAAACCCTCCTTGGCCTAATCCCTACACACAGAAACTTGCGTTAGCCTGTAGCCCAGGTTACTCCCATCCTTTCTGCACGCAAATTTTCTACTGTGATCAAGGCCTCTAAGGTAGTCAGCACTGCAAACAGCACTGTAAACAGCAAAATTAATTTGTTCTTAATAGGCAAAGACAAGTTGGTTTAGTACCAAAAACCCAGAAAGCTCATTATAGATTGCTCATCTGTAACTCCAGCGCATTAACAGTGGCAAGTCTAAGAGATGCTGTGAACCAAGATGTGCATTTGGCAGTGGAGTACCTGATAATTGCTGTTATGATCCAGCCCAGCTTTCATTGAGTTGCTCCTTGAAGCAGTGGCAGCTTGAGTTTGTTCCAGCCGCGCCTGCAAGTTGTTAAAGCACTCACAGAACACATCTGTGCTCCCACCAGCGCAGCTAATGGACTTTAGAAGATCATCCTTTTTATCACTCAGATCAGCGTGAAGTTTTTGCAGCTCGACAGAAAGAGTCTGAAGGGTTGAAAGAAAGATAACATGACTGAAAATGGTTTCTGTCCAAGGACTCTTGCCTGCAAAAGGCAGTGGGACTGAAGTTGATAGTTTTTGTTAAAAGCAATAGGCCCAAACCTGTGCAACACCAAATAGTTTGGTGGTGGTGTTCCTGAATAGTACCAGCAAAATAGAGAGGAAATACCAGGCCATATATATTCTGTTGTAACAGAAATCCACTGGGATTTCTCCTTCCCTGGATGTTTTAGGACAGTTACCTCATAAAGAGCCTGCTGCACAGCTGCCTCTTCTGTGGAGAGGACTGAGGTGTTTAACATCTCCTCCATGTTATTCAAACATCGGCTGATTGCCAGAAGCAGCTCAAACAATTTTCTGTCCAAATTGGAAGAGACTTCCGCTGCCACATTATCCTGGGTAAAGGCAAGTCAGAAGTTTTCAGTACTTTCACCCAAGGCACGGCTAAGATTTATTCACTTGTATAAAGTTAGAGGTTCAGTCATCTAATAATAAAACGGAATTAATGAAATACTGAGGGATGGACTTGGATGAGACAGTTATATGCATGTAATATTCAGATCTGTAAAGGCCAAAACTGAGATAATGACAGAGGTCTCTAATCTCAGGGAGGGGCAATTTGTCCTGTCAGCTCCAATACCGCAGATTTACTGAAATCATTCACAGGCTCCTTGCTTTATACAGTTTGAGTTTTACCCACACGAGCAAATCTTTGGATTCAGGTAGCAGAACTATCATAGCTGAAACTCAAAATGCTTCCTCTCAAAATCCTAAGCTGATTTCCATGTTACAGTCCATACCCGATGCGAAAGCTACACTACAGTGAGTGCCATCTGCAATAATATGATTATTGGCTGTGTTTTCCAGTACCCAAACAGTGTCCTGTGTCTCAAATCACTGGTGTTTTTCACCATGCTAGGATACGGCACTTTTACCTGTGCATGCACCACATTTGCTTCTTGGCTTAGGTCTCCCAGCTGGACAGTGTAAGTTTTCAATTCTTCCACAGTTGGGGTTCCTGCACTAGCAAATGTGCCTCGAGGCAACACGTTCATCTTTGTTGTAATCTAACATTTGCAAAAAGAATATTGCAATTAGGTGAACAGCTCAAATGAAGACAGGGCTATGGGCAACGGGGTAACGCTCCTCTCAAATAGCATTAAAAAGAAAGTGTCAAGGCATTAATAAAAGCACCTGGATAGCAGGGTTCCCTTTTCACTGGCGAAAGTTAGTCGTGTTGGCTATGCCCTGATGGGAGATTGACTGAAAAATGAGCTTCTGCTTCCCAGATTTAAGGGCTACAAGTTGTAGGTTGTGTCAAGGCAGCCCCGCTGCTCACTGCAGCATAAGAGCTGACGTTCATCCTTTTACAGGAGTGATACTCTTCCATGCCATGCCGTAATTCCAGTGAACAGGGAATCTATTCATTCTAATTGAATGTGAACGAAGCTGTTAATAACAGAAATTATAGTTTTGTCCAAGCAGTAAAATTCCGTGGTTTGTTCAGAATAAATACGTATTTGTTGTGGACCAAACTCGGCTTTTGATATGTGAGAAGAAGAGAACACAATGGTAAATGGCAGAAGAAAATTTAAGCCAGAGATTTGTTTTGGCCAAAATATTCTCACTGGCAAGAACTGAGACTTACCCCACATCCACAAAAATCAGCTGGTAGCTTGCTGGCTAACTCTTAGTTCTCATGGAAGGATTAAGCAGATAACAACTGGTCTGAAGGTTAACTACAAGGATCCACTTATGTGCTCCTACACTATGCTCAGTAGTCACTACTCGAGAGGCATTATTTACTTCAAAATTAAAAGACAATCCTGAAAACAGTGTGCAGTAACAATTTCTTCTGGAGAGCACTTGCACAGATTTCAGTTATCTGATGAAGAGACATGATACGACAGTGCAGGAAGACACACTAATTGCTAGCGTTACCACAACCAACTGCCTGCAGAAAGAATGTTTTACTGAACTTAAACAGACCTGAGGTTCCACAAGCTGGCAGAGAGGAGACTTCATCTTTGATGATAGCTCTTGTTGTAAATACTGCCACTTATTACCCCTTTGGTCCTTTGGAGCTACGGTGGGGTCAGCCTGCTTGCTCTTCGGATCAGATTGTCCATTGCTGTATTGAGAAAACATTGTTAAAATGGCAAATACTGAAGCAGAATAAGCAAAATTAGATTTGTCAGACTTCTTGTATAAGGTTAGTTTCTATTCTTCCTGTCCCTAACCCAGGGTGAAACCAAGTTCGTGGATGATCTTTAATCCAAGCTTTGATACATTTGTTTGGACTTTTCCCTTCCTATGAAACACCCTGGGGGTCTGCTGGCAGCCTCCACCTCTGAAATGACAATATGGGAAGCACAGTCCTGCAGCGCATCTTGGTTCCATGCTGGAAGGTGCATAATCCCAATGCCCCCTTTTCAAAGATGCTGCCTTTAAACCTCGCTGGTTATCTGTGTGCATTTGTACAGCACAGGCTGTGAACAGAGAAACCCAACTCGCCTCCAGTTTATGGCAGGTGTCAGTCCTGCCTGATATCAAGACTGACTTCAAACACTGACAGCCTATCAAAGAAGCTGTCACATAAACGAGACTCCATTTCTCTAGACTGCTGATGTCAAATCTCCCAGCTTCTGCCAATTTTTCTTCTAAAGGCACCCATGCCTGCACAGAACCAAAGGTGCCACCGCCAAGTTTCAGCAGGTTTAGGCAGTTTTACATCACTTAATCCGGTAACTGATTTTGGTTTTTTGTACCTTGATTCCAATTTCTCCATCACGCTGTCCTCAAACTGCGGCTGCATTTTTTCCACGCACGACTCGATGAAGTCAATGAGGCTTTTTTGCTCAGCTGCTTTTGTTTTCAGATCCTGTGCACAGAGAATAGCGTGAACAGTAAAATCAGTTGTGTGCACCATATTAATCTGAAATGATGATTGTACTTTTCCAATCATATCTTACTTTAATTCATTTAGCAATGAAAAAAAGAATACATCTACCAGAATAAAATGCAGTTGATGTGTAAACATGAGTTTACCAAACAGTTTTCTGAAAACGTGTATTTTTATGGAGTATATTTCTGCTCGACCTGAAGTTTTAACAGCAAAAACCATCAGTCAGAAACAAATTATACACATATGGAAATTTAAAGGTCATCAAGTACCATCCATACAGAGAGAAAAAGGCAACGGAAAACAGGGATTTGCTCAAATATGAGGCTGAGTTCCATTTGTTAAAAAGAGTGTCAAGTGAAAAGTGAGCAATTCCAGCAGATCAAGCCGGCTCGCTTTCTCCAGCTTTTCTAATAGCATGGAAAGGGCAAAAGCTGATTTTCAGGTGGCAAAACGGAAGTAGTCTACTGAGCACAGAACATCACAAGGTCTTTTTATTATGTAAACAACAAACTTAATGTCATCGTGAGTTATCCTGTGGGGGAACATTCACAAAGCTTTAGCTTCAAATTCATCTTCAAAAGCATTTATATATAGATTGAGATTTCATCAGTGCTTCAGAGACAGGAGACTGGAGGGGTGAGTGATGCCATCTGAATCATTATGATACAAGGCATGGTGTCACGATACCATCCAGCTTTTTAGTGTTACTAAACCTTTTGGATATGGAATTTTAGGGGTGAGGCCTTTCTCCATCCTGACAAACTCCCCTAATCCTGGAGGGGACGGGTGGCTGAAGCCTACCCTTGACAGACTTGATCCCACAGTGAAAACTGCAGCGGGTAATCAATGCGGTTGCCCCCACACACGGGATGTGGAGCAGCCTTGCTCCCGGACAGCAGGAGAATTACCTGGGGGTGCTGGAAACCATTGTTCCAAATGAGCGGCTGTTCAGCAAGGGCAAGCTGGGGTGTGCTGGAGCCATTTGAGTGCAGGATCTCAAGGGGCTCTGGGTCGATCTTCTCCCTGTTGTGAATCTGTAAGGAGAGACCCATTGTGGGAAGGCTTCCAGACTTGACAAGATGGCAGAACCTGCAGATACAGTCTGGGCAAGTCGCAAAAGTGGAGCTGTCTCGGACTTAACCATACAGAGAATCAGCAGTGTGTTAAAAACACTTGCTACTCTTGGAAAGGTTTCTGTCCAGTTCCATTTACTGAAAGTTTGATCCATTCTAACCTGATGCTAAGGTCTTCACATTTCTCTCCCTGACACTTACAAGGCTGGTTTTGCTTTTCCTGCTAGCAGTTTAATTGATACTCAGAAGATTAATTGACACTAAGCCTCCCTTCTTATTGTTTGACCAGATTATAGGGATGTGCAATTTATGCTTATAAATTTGGTCGTGCACCTGGATTTTCTATCTGTCTGTCTCACAGAGATACTCCAGGAGCCCTTACCAGGGCTAATTCTCTCCTGGACCATGCAAGCTCCTTTTAGGACTGTGCTCCTCCAGCACTGGAGAGACTGTGGCTGCTCTTACACATCAGGGGGGCTTCTCTGACCCCTTGCACAACAGAGCAGGAATTGCCTCTGAAGCTGGGAGTTACACCCACTGGGAAACTAGGCAAAGAGGCAGCAGTCACCGCACTTGCCATTTATGCATTTTTCAAAGGAAAAGTTCCTGCTTAAAGGCCTCTTTGCTGTGATACTGGCACAGACAAACATCCTGGCATTTAAAATGCATTTAAAAAAAAAAACAAAAAAAAAACCCCTTTGTGTTCTTTTCTTGTACTCCCTGAAAAACCCTGACCTCTGTCACTGAGCATTTACAGCAGAAAAGATGTTCAAAGACTCACTAAAAATCCACTGCTTGCTGCAAACTACAAATAATTATACAGCTTTTTAAAGTAGAGTAATAGCAAGTCTGACATTTCTGATTGACTTTTCTCCCTTCCTTGCATCACATGGTGAGCTCTAACGGTTCTTCTGCAACCACAGCACATTAAGGCCCCATGACTCTCACTCTTGCTCTGCATAGCATTCATATGCTTTACCTGCTCTTCATTGTATTTGTCTTGAAGCATCATCTGGACTTTTTCCAAATTGCACTTCACTTCCTTCAGCTTCAAGGAAAGAGCCTCTGTCTCTTGTTGGTAGTCTGCACTATCTCCACAATCTTCCAGTAGAGAAAGAACCTTTTGTTCAATCTCTGATAACCTCACCTAGAAGGGACAGCAGTCAATTATTCATTCTTAAAAGTACAACACCGTGTTCCTGACAACATTCTGAAGTCAGTACTCACACTTCCCCTGTCTGAAAAGAATAGAAACATACAGGCAAGAAGAAAAATAGCTGCAAATCCGTTAGATTTTCTCCAAGTAATCTATTTTTATTCTGAACAATTAAATAAATTTTATACAGAGTTAATCGTAAAGCTGTTTCAAACAACAGTCCCTGCAAGAAGTTATATTAACTCAGATATGGAGTAACCAAAGAGGAGAGCAGAAATGATATACTCTGTTTGGATGCAACCAAGGAGACAACGCACCCCAATGGGGGAGGAGGAAGGCAGTGCACAGACTGACACACTTTGGGAGGAACGATGCTGAACTACCAAAATGAATCAAAGCGCACCTCTGCATTATTTCAAACTCATGTTGTTAAGGTGAGTGTGAAGGCAGGTAGCATGGCTCAACTGCAAAGTAATAAAGTGCAATAAATGAACTGCTTTATGTCATACGTTCATATCTCGAGACTGTTTCTGCTTCACGCTATGTGTATTTTTCTGTGTAGATCTTGACTAGGTTAGAAAAACCTCCCCCACCACCAAGTTCAAAGCTTCACATTGAGCCAAACTGTTAGAAGCCGACAGGAATTCAGCAGCACTGCCTGAAGCCTGCTTGTTTTTACCAGTTGGAACTGCCTATGCTGACACAAACCCTGACAGGGATCCAGATGCAGCCAGCTACTTCGGTGAATTCAGGATCCTAATTCCCACAGAGTTCAGCACCCGAGCACTTGGCTGAATCACAGCCTAAACCCAGAGGCACTTCTTGGCATGGACTCAGTTCCTA